>JACXSJ010001402.1:0-94391 GCA_014851325.1 Pentalonia nigronervosa
AAGAATAATAGAAGGAAAAATGGAAGGAAAAAGGGGTCGCGGACGTCCAAGAACTTCATTTGTCAAACAAATGATTTCCGATGCTAGACTACCAAGCTACGCCGAAGTAAAGAGGTTAGCTGAGAAGAGGGAAGAGTGGAGAGCGCATATCCAACTGCAAAACCAACCTTAAGGGTTGAATACCAAAGAGAGAGAGGATATTATTATTATCGAATTCGAATTAGCCCATAATGTGTGTTACGTGGAAACCGTACATAAAATGAAGAATAAAAGAACAAACATTAATAATACTCGTTATAAACATATTAAAAAAATAAAATAAAATATACATTTATAGAGAGCCATCTTTTAAATATGTTGCTTATTTTAATAATGAAAATTACCGTTTTTTATGCACTACTTACACATTTGCACTTTTTAAATATATTATCCTCTTTTTACAGGATAAAAGTATACAAAAGCACAATTTTTTATTATATACACTCATATTGTAATATTATGTACATTAATATTTGTACATAATATGACGTATAAAACATACATGGTAAGTAACCATTGGTCACCTCACTAGGTATATCTCCCATCAGTATCCACCATTGATTGTTTATTGATTATGAAAACCATTATACGATAATATTATGCAATCGTAATAATGATTTTAATTTGAATTAATGTTTTCTATTTTCTCTGATTTTCTGACGAGATATCATTGTTTGAAAATAATAAAAGACGCATTTATACTCGAGAATAATTAAAAATATTATAATATTATGCATATATCATTAAAATGTCGATGGCTTCAAAATTTAATTCAAGGCTATCATAGAAATGTATGCACATACATACTGGCATAGTGAGTTTATTATTAGTGAAATCATTAAAGGTAGTATTACATTGAGGTTATGCCAATGCTATTATAATATAACTGTGTGAAAACGTAGTTGGACTTATTTGTGGTAAAACTTAATTAAAATACCATCACCATTATGCGGATGTTAATCTAGCCAGAGCTTATGGGCTTACGACGCTCAAATATTTAACTTATTTAAAATAACAAAGTAATTCGAAAATATTATCATTCCAAACTTTAGAATAAAAAAATCGCGCGTGTTGTGATAATATAGCAAAATTGTGTTTATATTTATCCAACCATTGTGAATGTTAATTAATATATAGTGTGTGTGTGTGTGTGTGTGTGTGTGTAGAAAGAAATATTGGGTGAAAAAATGAAAGTGAATAAATTTAATTTAAAAATTTTGAACATTCCGTTTATTTAGAGTACTTATTTTAATTTATGTTACACCAAAAAGAAAACAATACTTCGTATTAAAACATTATAAGCGTATATTGAAAATTTAACCTTTTGAAACTGTTTCGTATTATAAAAAAAAGTATGTATATAAAAAAAAAATAATTAAAACACTTAAAATGCACATAACTATATTCGTTTTTATTTTGATTAACAAATAAAAGTATGATAAGCTAATTCTATGTTTTCAATTTATTTAAATGACCAGTATAATATAAATATTGCAAAGCTCATTAACCTTGAAAAATCAAGACTTTTTGAGTTTTGAAACTGCAGTATCTATATTGCCTATATCTATTTATCATATATTTAAGCGAACTTGAAACTAAGTTATTTTTGCGACTAAACACGTGTATAATATTATTATTTTAATAAAGAAGTAGCGCGGTGTTGTTTCTGTTTATAACATATAATTGACGTATTGTGTACATGGATTTCATAAAGTACAATTTATTATTACAAAACAGAACATCCATCTCATATGATCTATAAAATAAGCATAAATAGTAGAATTTTTTTGAAGAGACCGAAGTTTTCTTTAATATTGGAATATTGCTAACAAAAAATCATTCATCATAATTACTATACATTTTTATTGAAACACGATACCACATTTTCCACGAAAAAGATATAAATTCACATTTTTTTTTCTTTTATTGTAATTCATGACATGCAATGTATATGCTTTATACAGCTTATAAATAATATATTTGGTCGACTCTTTAATTTAACTAGCTAAAAATTATTTTTAATTAATTTTTATCTTACGCCTTTCTAAATAGTACCACAAGTTGAGAAACACTGCGACTATAGTCTGTGTCACAGCTGTAACGTTCATGTATCAGAAATAAAGTATCATGAAAACAAATTTTTTAAATAATTCTTTTATATTTTTATAATTATTATTGGCTTTGTTTTCTAAACGGCTTACTTTACAAACGTTTCTATGAACTTGGAGAGAGCTGACAAAATAAATGTGTTTTGGTAAAACACATATTTTTTTTAATGAAATAAATATTTCTGTTTTTTCCCCGAAACATTCGGAAACCCTAGTAGGTATATATTACACTACGTGCTGCTGTTTAAAGGCGTCCTACCGACAAGTCCATTAATTAAAACAACAATTGCCATAAAATAGAAGGGTTATAATATGTAAATATTATAATATATTTTATGCACACGATGACAGAATTGTTTCAACAAATATTATAATCAATTTCTAATATTTTTTTTACTTGAATTTATTTATTTCGTTGTCCGATAAAATTTCAAATAAATGGTATGAAAACAAATTTAAAATGGATGATTTAATTGAACGATTATAATACACATAAAAACATAATGTCTATCTAATATTATCGTTTATATTCCATGCTATTGCACTTGCGGTTTTGTTTTTATTTTTATAAAGGTAATATAAATGTCGAATAACATTTTCCCGTCATGTCGTCTAAAATAATATGTTTATTATTGGATGAGTTTTGATGGACTTTGCAATTCACATTAAAAAATTGTGCAGTGTTGGATACATTGATTTCCACACAGATAGCGTGAAGTTTAAAGTGTATACCTACCTGTTATTGTCAACACCAATTCGTGTAAGCGACGCTACGTCATAAATCTTTTTAATTCAAATCTAACTATATGTAAAAACCTGCGTCTACATGAGATTCTAAAAACGCATAGAAACAACAATATTTACCGAGTCTGAAAAAGGAGTGGGGATCGCAATTATCCATGAAAAACTCATCAACAGGTATAGACTGTCGAGATATTGTTGCATTTACACAGCAGCAGAAGACTCAACAATATTTTTAAAACAGTTGAATATATAAATGACCGCGGAAATATCCACAAGAATAACACCATTCTTGTAGATTTTCTCTGTAGCATACTGAAAAGTATAAAAAACACAACAAACACTACATATATTGTAAAGAAGACATAAGAAAAAAAATAAAGACAATTCAATCACGCAACAGTAAGTGAATATAAACATAACATCCATTTTGATACTGGGATGCAGCAATATAGAAAGGAATGACAGAGCGGATCAAGAAGCCAAAAGAGCATTAGAACTAATAATAATACATCACTCCTTCGGATCACAACTTACTAAAGTAGATGTTTTCCATACAATTTTCAAACAAATATAACAATAGGTACATCGTTTAGATATAAGATATGAAACTTCATGACTATAACTCTCGTTTTTCTGATAAATGTTAATGTACATCAATTGTATGTGATCAATGTATTTATACAATAAAAAAAAACAAAGCTTTTTAACTCTAATAACATATTATCACCTATATGATATGAAATTAATTGTAATTTTTATGAATATAAGGACCTATGCCCCATCGTAACCTCCATGGTCCATAATGAGAATAAAATTAACTTTATGTTTAGTAAAAATGTAATATTATGTATGATGCTCACAACTGATTTGGAATTTAGAAACTTCGTATAATTCAACATAAATAAGAATCTGTATGTTTTGTGAATAAAATTAAAAAATAATCCATTAAAACTCAAAAGACAATTAAAATAAAATGTCCCATCTTACCCTGATTTCTCCGTCTACCTATTCCGACGGTAATAAGATTAACTAGGAGCGAGACATAAATACTCGCTGTTTACCGCAGTTTTGTACCACTGCGCGTATTATAATTGAATATTATAATACGTGTTGTACTCGTATTTGCAGATTGTAATTCAATATAACAATCGTATAATAATACGGCGGAGGCGTCGGGCAAACAAATCGTCGGCGAAATCGGGCGTCGGACGAAATTCGAAAATTGCCGGTCAATTAATCTCGAGCCCCTAAACAGCGGTAGCGGTGGCAGCGAAAGAGGGCGAGAGACGTATACGAATTTTATACCCACACTATATATATATATCATTACCACGGCGTACATGTGCACATCCGCGCCTCCCCTTTTCTGCCGTCGACCCTGTAAACCCCCTCCCCGACAGACACACAGCCGTAGCCTCGGCCGGAGGTCATTAATTACACCGAAAGGGTGTGTTCGCACTGCACGAACGACGACGATCCGAGCCGATTCCCGTTGCAGCTATATAATACGTAGGTACATTATTATTACACAGCAGTGCGCGTTCGCAAAAGCTGCCTTTTCCGGTGGTACATACGGCCGCGGCGGCACACCGGAAGTGGTTTATACCACACACACTCTCATAACCGAGCACACTTATTACGTTATTAAGCGGCTGGCCAGTTCGTCCGGTACAAAAATGACGTTAGGTACACTATAATACACTGTGTCATATATATTATGTAGTACGTACCTATAACGCTGTTTTTTTTTCCGTTTTCGTTTGTTTTAATATAATACTTATCGTCGTGTGCTATGATGTGTGTGCGTTAAACGTGTGCGTGTGCGGAGACGTAACGATATCTTTTTATACCACCCCAGCCCGTCATACTTCCGACCCGAATCGAAAGGGAGATCGAGTGCCGCGGGGCAGAGAGTCTGTTTTTTTAGTCCCTCGTGTATTTGACCGCGAAATCGTGTGTCGGTGAATTAAATATCATATCATATCCGAGTATTGTCCGCGCACATATTTTTTATATGGTACTTATTTATATTTATAAACATAATCGCAGTGGTGTATATTTACTTTATTTGTGTGGAGAGAGACGTGCATTATAGTTAGGCTCAGGGAATAATTTTATAAGCCCTTATAAAATGCTAAAAAATAAATTAATGATTATTGTATAGCAATTTCAAATCACACAACAGCCTATATTCAAATAACTCATTTTGATATCAACGAGATTGCAAATACTGTAGTTGAGTGCATAAAAGATTCTGAAACTATTCTCGATGTATCTACCTACAATACACCAAACATTTTAGTTTTAAAAATACCATTTTTATAACTATAATAGTAAAATTATTTTAAATAAATTAAAAAAAGAGTTTTTACCATCAATATTGTATTTTATTTTTTCTCTAAGTTAAAGAAAATATACAGGGAAATAATTAATATATCCTGGTGGAGAGAGGTGATGACCTTGTACGCTCCCATAAATATGCAAATATGCCACTGCATAATTGTGAAGTTGTCTAGAAAATTTCAATCATGTGTTTGGTAAATCAATATCAAATAATGACAACAGAATGATAACATTGTAGTAATGTAGTGTACTCCCCTCGCAAAATTTTCCACGCGCGTTAATGTCGTCGGTTACATACGACACGATACTTTCATCGCCTGGTGGCGTATACATAATTACATAACTCTTGTATGAAAGGGGAAGAAGGGTCTAAGGGTTAAATGAAAAAAAACCCAAATTATGTCCAAAATAGTGTTTTGAAATACATTATAATGCGATAAAAAATAAATAAATATCATCAAAACGATTAAATGAAAAAAATAATTTTTTGCGAAACTCAAGTCCATAGAATTCAAAGGTTATATATCTATGTTTATGCAGTTACATCTAGATATATCGTTATTAAACTAAAGTATAATATACTATATCGTGATTATATTAGCTGTCAAGTAATTGCAAGTATCGCGTACCTAGCTTAACGAGACGTAATGGTGAGGTCAGTGTAATGGTGGCCTATCTTGTCTACCTATATCAGATTTTATATTATTATATTTGTATGTGCACCTATATGTAAGATATGTATTACAATGATACAACTACTATATATTTTTTTTATGAATATGAACGACAATATTTTATTTTTAAGATTATTCAAAATCAGTTCGTACAATTTTTTTCAAGAAAAAAATGTCCACCGGGAATTATAATATGATATATTATACGCCCCTGCAAATAGGCTTGGTTATATTATAATAATATTATTGTGTAATTGTGTATAGCTATGGCGCATCGGACACGCAGCGAACGCACCGTAATCAATCACCCCTATAAGGCCTTTTCGTCTTCAATCGAATCGGAGTGTCTATTATTGGTTCTATTTTACAACACATACATATTATATATTATTAAAACACACACACACACACACACACTCTCTCTCTCTCTCTCTCTCTCTCTCTCTCTCTCTCTCTCGTTGCAGCAAACGTTGCGGATCCCGCAAAATATGACGATTTAAGTTTGGTGGCCCCTCATCGCGCGGAGACACGATAATATTATGCGATTTACCAACAACGAATATAATAAGTACTTAAATATTGCAGTCGTTATGATTTCTTTTAGGGTCCGTGTGGCTCGTGCACTCTTCTTACTGCATCCCCATAAAATTATAATGTATATAGTAAAATTATGTATCTGCCATCTTTTGTCATTCGTGTGCTTATATGTATAATAAATGTATTGTTGCGTGTTGAAGTGTTGCGTTCGTAAATCGTATATACTCGTATAAATACATATAATATTATAGCACGTGGGTAAATGCGTATTTATTATTAAATGTTGATGTTCTTCAAACAAATTACGTTTTTATTCATAATACATTGTACCCACATAATTTCATATACTGTCGAGAACAATAGTTGACAACATAATATTATCACATTATTTTTGTTATTAGGTATATTATGATACAATTTTACTTAAAATATTTACTACTTGCATATTTTACATCGTATACTCTCGGACCGCGATTATGATCCCATTGGAATCATATTTATAGGTACCATATTATAACTATAAGGTATAAAATTATAACGGCACTCACACCCATCACGGCTAAATAAATAGACATGTGGTACGCCCAAAATATGTGATACGCTGCAATTTATTTTGTTTGTCCCCCAGTCTTGAAAGAAATGATAATAGTTTTGGATTATAGTATTTATACAGCAGGTATCACTATAATATTATAATATAATTTTTTTATTATTTTCTTCCAAGACTGGGAAACATGTGCTGCAGATATAGGAAAAAATGGTTTTTAGCCTGGCGTGCATGATGCCTATTTATTTAGCCATGCTATATGTATAGCTGGTGTTTTAATGTTTTAAATGTGCGGCAGATTAAAATGTTGCATGTCGATATAGTATGGCACTATTAAGATCGTTGCAAATCCTATCAATTTTTCATCAAAACAACCTGAGTGACTGACAAAAATTAAGGTTAAAAGTCCTTAAAAATTACAAGTTTGAAGGAAGCATGTACTCTCGTCCTAGTTTACGCTAAATATTATAGCACAATACAGGTACATTTACTGGATACATGTCAATAATTGTCAATAGACAGTGATCAATTAATAGCGCGACAATATAGTGGTCAATAGATTGTGTGACAATTTATAGGGTACGACAATTATTGATAGTATACGGCATTTGATAGCGTATGTATTATATTATTATATTATAATTATTTTTATTTTATGTAAGCATTATAGAGGTTTAAAATAATATTAGATGTATAAATAATTAGATTTTTACAAATAAACTTTAACAAGATATATATTTTACTACGCCATTATGAAAGACAGGAATTCGTCCTCCACATGTTTTTATATTGTACATTTGTACACACCACCAAATCTTTTTTCCAGCCTGTCATTTTTTGTGTATTGGATAATGTCATATTAAATGAATTATAAATACTTAATTAATTTAAATAAATTACAATTTAATACAAATAAAATAAAATCAATTTGAAAATGTACACTATCAATTGTCATGGCATCAGTTGAGCACTATCTATTGACGGTTACCTCGTTTACCTTGTAGTAAACAGGACAAGTCTAAATATTTTTGCCGCCCTGCGAAAATATAATTTACGATACCCATATTCAATAGTTAATATTTTTTTGAGGAGGAGGTATATTTTATATTTGCTACCTCTAAGCTAGTGCTGCCTTGCCGCATTAGGCCAGCCTTAATAGTAAAATACTTACTATATTATAATTTATGATATTATAAAAAATATGTAAGTGAAACGATTTTTGTAGTTCACTGCAGCAACGTCGTCACCAGGTGTTCAAACTCCAGTGTTTATTATAATATAATATATAAGTAGATAGGCAGATTAACTATAATATTAACGACAAGACATTATCATTGTAACTTTGTAATAATTTGACTCCAAATGTTTGAGCCGAAGGTGTGTTTCGCTTAAATGCCGCGTGCTTTACTGCACATTATACATTATTATTATTATTATTAGGTATTATTATCTGCGGTCTCGTTGTTGACGTGCCATTATCTAAATGCATATTGTTCACACAACAGTAAAATAGTCTTAATAATGGTTGGCCTATATATTATAATTTATAATGTTTAATCATAATGATTCACTTCGTACATATACACCGGCCGCGATCCTTATCGATTTTAATCACCATAATGGCTACTATACAATAACCACCCACACTAGCACACCCCACAACACGCAGTACAGATTTATTGCCGTTCGAAACGCTTCTACTGCTGCTGCAGCAGCCAGTTATAACACTTTTTACGAATCCATTGCTAAAGTTTATGATTTCATAACTGATTGTATATACAATATACTTTCATAATAAGTACACTTTAAGTGACCCGTACAGACAAGTGTATTGTATATAGTACATTTTCCTTGTGCATTGTCCGTCCCCTCGTTTTTTTTTTTTTTTTTTTTGTTCACTTTTTAATCGTCATAATAACCGAACTGTGCCAGTTGCGTAAACACTTAGACATTATTGTAAATATTACCTATTATTATTGTATATTATGACTTTGTGCGCGCACAATGACTATGGTTGTTTGTGATTTATAATTGCAGTATCCGTGAATTAAGTTCAATAACGCGCCGATTTAATTACTTATATAATATCTAACGTTCGCGAGCATATAACCAATAAAATAGTATATTATCATATCCGTTTCCAATGGGGCGTGTATCGTAATAGGGTCCAATTGTTGCTCAGGAGACACCTTAAATATGATGGGTATTGATAGAAGGATAATATGACATTTTATTGGTAGACATAACGATATTATCGGAGGTAGGTCACCTATACAATTATTTGAGTAACACCATTTATTTACTTTTTGATAACACCGCTGTCAGATTCATTTGTACGGCGTCGATAAACCACGAGCAAGTTATAGCCATCAGTTGTGGTTGTTTCCGGCATTCAGCACGAGCTAGGCGCACATAAACCATTTCGAGTACATTTCGTACGTTTTATTTCGCATATAGGTATAAGTCCATTGAGAAAAATATTTGTCTACAATATATTATAATATAATATCTCTGTCGCAATATTGTAACTTTCCCAAAACGCCTGCGATGGACATCCGTCTGAAAACACACATTAAAAACCGTATAATATAGGCGTATACGTATATCACCGAGCATTGGGCGTACAAATAATTAATATAAATTTAAACACATATTATGACATACATGGTATATAATTTAAGTAAAAAGTATTTATGTGTATACAATATAATATATGTATATGTTACAGGAAATTTGAATCGCGATTACAAACAAATTCTGATTTTTAAAAGTTTTAAATATACTTGAAGACAATATTTTTAGATTCTTGAGATTTTTCGTACTACTTAAGGAGTGTTTTGTGGAGATAGAAATTTCTATTTTTCAAATACGAACCCCCCTTCCTTTTCAACTGTAAATTATTAAGTGGATAATTTTTCTGAAAATGTTGACGTATCAGAATCAAAATTCGCATGAGAGATTGTTGAGTTATTTAAATTTGTATACTAAGGATAATTATAAACCAATGACAATGAGTTAGAAAGATATGGATGCTGTGGAAATTTGAAAATATTAGTAATTATTATTTAAGTATCGCAATATTTATAAATTACAAAAATGGTTTAAGTATAATAAATACTAGAAATAATATTGCATACATTTTATATTTTTGTAATACTATTTTTAAGGACTATTTTCCTTAGTATAAACATTTGAATAACTGAAAAACTTCTCATTTGAATTTTGAGTCAAGTATATAATAAAATTTCAAAAAAACTATTTGCTGAATAATTTATAGTAAAAAAGGGGATTTTCATTTGAAAAACAAAAGTTTGTATTGCCACAGAACACTCATTAAGTAATACAAGAAAACTCAAGAATCTGAAAATATGGTCTTTAAGAATATTTAAAAATTTCGAAAATCAGAGTTGAAATAAATTCAATATTAAATGAAAAAAATGGGGCTGAGCATATTTGGTGAATCATCTCGTACATATGTGGCATAATGTATAAAATTATATAGACTGCGCCGATCGTGATGCTATTCGATCAAACGTGTGTCACTATAAATCAAAGTCCTCGTTTGTTCCGAAAATAATTAATTTGTCCACCGGTGACAAAACGCGGCAATCCTGTAAAATGTTTCACGGACAATACCAAACCGTTCTAATCCGCGAACGTCTGAACTCCCTCGCGTAATACACACAGTTAACGGTTGGTGGTAAATATTTTTTCCGAAATAAAATATCACGTAAACCGATTATAGATTAAATTGCTATTAATGAGCGCACGTCACTATGTATTATATTGTACATTTGTGAGACTTATATAACAATAAATAATTGTACGTTGCCGCGGTTTTATCGTCTGTTTTTCGAGGAGAACTTTTCTGATTGCTGCCGCAGCATCCCTTTTCGATTTGTGCTATGGCAGTGGATAATTGATGCTTTAGATAAATTAGATATATAGGTAGGTACCATATACTATTATACAGGTCACGTTTAAAATAATATATAAATAAATAATGTTTCATTTATTGTTAATCATATAATACAAGGAGGATTTAAAAAAAATTATCTAACGCTTATGAACATGGTTTTTTTGAAGAAATGAATTTTTCTAAATTATTTACGTTTGTTCTTGAATTTCTAAAAAAAAACTAAATCCTTCATATTTTCTAAGATACTGCGGCGGGTATGCAGCTTAAAAATCACAATAAAATAAAATCACCCTGTCTAGGCGTAATTAGGAATAATATTAATGAGGGGAGGAAATGAGATAGTATTCTAATAGCAAAGCTGTGGGAAGTTATTTTGGAGAAGAAGACTATTTAGTATAATAAAATCACATTTTAATCATAAAGCACATTATAGAAACATGTATACAAAGTAATACATAAAAAAACATTATAAGTAGGAAAATATTTCAAACCAGTATAATATAGGTATGCTAACCCCTTTAGAGTTTAGAATTTCTGGTGAGAAGGTTGTCAATTAGAGGGAGGTTACACCTCCAATTCGATATCTCTCCTTTAAATATAGGTATGCCACTGGTGCAGGCCTGTCACCTGTATCTATCAAACGTACCTATAATACGTAGGTACAGCTTATCAATTAAATCACAAGTAAAAAAAAAAATAAGCAAAGAAACGCGTTATGAGTGTAGAGAAGTGTAAAATGATCTTCGTATGCGTTTATGTCAACGATTTGTAGATTTTGTCGGACTCAGTGCATACCTACGTACGGTATACAATAATGTTGGGTTTGACGTTTTTATATCAACAAATCGTACTACAGTTGTCTATACAACTATATGCACACGTCATATATAATAATATAATAAACTCGGCGCTGAGTCGTGGTAACCGTCACGTGTTTGTACAATGCATGTGAACGACTGGTTAAAAACACACTATGACTTAAAAAAAAAAAAGAACACACACTAATGACTTATTCAGAATCTCTCGAGAGTGGAACGCGGTAGATATTTTTGTATTTTTAACCATTTCGGTACATATACGTGCCTACTAACACGCAGTGTGTCGGCACCTAAACTACTCTTCACATAATATAATAACGACTAGACTGATTAACACGTTGGCCGAAATGAGCAATCGTTGTTTTTTTATAAGCTTAACGACTACAGCAGCAGCAGCAGCAACAGGCGGCGCGTAGTTGTCTTCACTAAAGCGTTTATCAAAATAATATGATCCATCGTCCCTGTTGTATTGTAACGGTGATACGAAACGATTTCTGCATCGATTACGAAGTAAAACAATATACATAATATACTATTGCGGTATTAAGTACGTCATGGTTATAATATTATTATTGTACTTACCTAAAAATAATTATATCAATAAATCGTTTTAATTTTTAATACACGATTAAATTACATCTATTTGAAATGGAAATTGATTTTCTCTGCTTGTAGGTAAATAGATACATTATTATTATAATATATATACATTATATACACGTTTCATCGTATTCGGTTATTTTCATTTTTTGAATATATAGAATGTTAATTTTCACATTTATTTATTTATATTTAGGTCGTTACGTAACTCTTTCATAATACGGAATTACACGCTTGTATTACAGTATCGTATAGCTGAAGTCAAGTTGATAATTTTTTAAACTTAAAAACAAATGATATCAAATTAATAATAATATGGCTGTGGACAAATCATATATATGTCTCTAAACTCGTGGAAATTAAAATTGATTTATTATAATATGTTATTATATGAATATAATATTTTTTAATTATAATATACACAGTTTTGGGATAAGATTACTTTTTATCTAGATGAAGACAAAAATGTATCTAGATAAAGATAAAAGATACATATTTTTTTATTATATTTGAATCTAACTTTTTAAAAGTACGTCTTATCTACTACACACTGCTTGAATATGATTTAAATATAAGAATTAGGTCATATTAATAAATAAAAGAACACTTTCTTCAATGTTAAATATTATTATTATTATTATTATTTTTTTTTTTATATATAATTTATATAAATTATGAATTAATAATGTTAAATTATGATTATTTATTTAGACAAATTTTATCTAGATAAGTAAATGTTGTATCTTAGATAATTAGTTAGATAACTTGCAACTATTTATCTAGATAAGTCTCAACACTGATAATACGTTTCCTAAAAGTACTTGTTTCCGGATCATTATATAGCGGTCTATTTTAATAAACAGTCTATTATGAAAAAAATTAATAATTAATTTTTATTATAACAAAAATAAATCGTTATTTTCATCTGCAATTAATGAGTAATTAATTAATCTGTATGCCAAAATCCAAACATGTTATCCCAGCAGACGCTGTGTGTAATGTGTATAATGTGAACATAATACATTATCTCGTTGTGTGTTTCAAAACGTTCAAACACACTAACCTACCTATTAAAAAAAAAATATATATATTGATTAATGGGTTTGAAACGAAACGAAAAAATAAAACCGCTCGCATGTAGGAGGGACATTGGGTGTTACAAAATGTACACTGTTAAAATAGCACGAAAGCAAAACATTTAAACATATGTTATCAAGTACCGACCACAAAATACGATTCAATATTTCATTATTGTATTTTTGATCGATACACATATTATATTATTATACATAATATATGTATGTACATACGAGCATATATTGTGTTATTTTTTTTTTTTTTTTTACTGTCCTGTCAGAACTATTTAGCAATAAACAATCCGTTATAATATGCGGGTCCCGTCGTAAAAGTTGGCTTTGCACCACCCAGCCAAATTAATTGAATCACAATCGAGGTATATTATATTGTATAATATTACAAAAACGGTATACGAATAATATAATGAATACAAAAAATAATAATAATAATAATAATAATAATAAAAGCAATAATAAAAAAAAAAACTAAAAAAAAACGAAGAGTTAAAGAACAAAATGAATTAAATTATTGTGGGGAGTCCGGGAGCAGGGTATTTCTTTTTTTCTCCTAAGGTTAACAATGGCCGACTACTCAAAACGCATTAGTTTATGAGAGCGCCCCGGGCCTGGGAACTTGTGACATGATGGCGCGGACGCCGACGAGGGTGAGATCTAGCTGGCACGTTTCTCCCCTTCAATTTCCGTTGAAAGTATCCGGAGCATATATATATATATATATATAAAAAGCCCAGAAATCCGGATTTAGACACAAAGGTATAAATGATTCCCTGGGCGCCGTCACCTTCACTTTTATTATTATTATAATAATATTTTATGCGCATTCTCGTCGCGGTACGTCTATATTTCGGTATTCTCTATTAGCTATAATGTTTGGCGACATTAAAATATTATTTGTGTTTACACACGCTTAAATTAAATTAACATCCGGTAGGTTTATATAGCTGCAGCGGCGGCGGCGGTTCGTTTTGCTTATAGCGCCGTTTAAGTCTTAAGTGAATATCGCAATATAATAATTGAATAATAATACGGTGCGCTAATTGCTGTAGTTTTCAAGTTTGATGATTAATTAGACAGGTATAATGTTATGTGACTTATGATTTTATACAACTAACAAATTATTTTTGTGTACACAACTTAGTTTTCATCGCTGGATAGGATGGGGAAAAAATTGTTTTTGTACACAAAGTTTCAGAGTTTTTTAATTACAACCATCGGTCTGGGGAATTTCATACAAAACCGCATTTTATTAAACACGTACACATTGTTAGTGTTTAGTAATTATCGTCTACAAAGAATTTAAAACTGTTTAAGCAATGTAGTCGTAAATAATAAACTTTTAAAACTTGTTTTAACCATCTACTCAAATACAGTCATAAGAAAAAACCTTTTAAGATAATATTGATTATAATAATATGTGGATTACTCGAATGTAAACGTATATTCTAAGATAGGTATTTATAAATAAGGTTTTAGAATTAAAAGATACTGTTGAGAAGTATATTTGCATTCATTTCTAAATAAGTACTCATTCTCAAAAAATCATATTACGAACAAATATTACATAAAAATAGGTATGTAATTTTATACAAATATTTGTTACATTTCAAAAACATGATTATATATGATGTATACATAAATAATCTAATTTATATTTTTATAACTTCGCTGTATTATTTTTTATTTGTTTCAACTCTGTACCTACTTACATTTAAAAAAACTGTAAAAATATACATTTTAAGGTTAAAAATTCAATACAGTTAACAAATTAAATATTGTGAGAAAATATAACTGATGTATATAAATAATCAACAGAATAGAGATATATTCAATAGGTAAAGGTACTGAAAAAAGTAATTTAATTCCTTCTTAAACTCGAACACTTTACATCGTATACTATAGTTGATATATTTTGTTAAGTGTTTTTCGTGTATATAATATTAATACATATTTGTTCGATAAGGCTTTTAATAGTAGATTTAATAGTTTGTTTAAATTTTTTAAAGAAGTCTCTGGTGGTCTGGTCATTAGTAGGATATTTGGAAGTAGCACGGTAAATAATAATTATTGGTCGATAAGATGTACACAAATTAATTTCATACTTTCAACAACCCAATAGTTTATTGTACCTGCGTGCAACTAATGATATTACGGTTACATTTTTATTCACAACTATAATACTTGTTATAAGTTAATAAGAGCTTAATAAATATTAATACATTAAATGTTATTGTTTTTTTGTAATAATAAGACTATATTATTCTTTAATTACCGCGTTCGAATAGTTTCTATTTATTACAGACTTAACATATAGGTAATTTTTGACTTTATAAATCGACATCAAAACGTTGATCGTCGATATCTGTTGATATAATTAATGCGGATTGACATCATTATAGAGATTTTTATATGATTTTATAAACGTCTATATTTTTGGTTAGATTAGGTAATATTTAATCAACAATAACCTGTCTATTTGTGTGTGTTTATAATTTTTACCCGTTTTTAAGTATAGGTGGGTATCAATGTTTTTTTTTTTTTTTTTTTTAAAGTCAGTGGTCCGTATTACTAAAAAGGTCGGAAACCGCTATAAATATAGTATTAATAAATTCACGCGTTATATCTGCCCGTTGCCGTTTTCTAATCAATCGATAATCGCACATAATATTACTGTGTCATTGGCATATAGTAATAGACTAATAATATAACATCAGAGTACTCTAGTCATCTAAAACGACGTTGCGCTTAGTAAAAAATCGTTTACACAGAATAGATTGTAGCTTGTGCAACATTTAAATGTCCTATTCCACGACGTATTCCCTTCCTCGAGTGCGTTATAAAATAATATCGATTTCGGCAGCGAGATCGGTACCGCGGTGTGCGTCGGCCAATCGTGTGGTACTGGTAAAAAAAAAAAAAAAAAATAAATGAAAAAAAAACGTTGAAGCGCGTATAAATCGGTTTGCAAACTTTTTGGGGCGGCGTAGGCGAAAACGGACGCGGAGGGTTAAGTAAAACATATTACATATTTTATGGGTCGCGTAAATAATATATAGTACGAGTGTGGGTGGCGGGTGGCAACCGCTATCGAGGCAGCCGGAATCGATGATGGGTAGACCTTTTCCGCGGAACTCATCGGCGGCACGGCCGGAGCCGACGTGACGGTTATACCTACCCAATTGGCGTTCGGAAATAATAATAATAATAATGCGATCGTTTATTATATTATTATTGTTGTTGGTTTTTTCTTTTACTCGGCGGGTATCGGAGACAAGAATCGTATGGGTCTATGGCAGGTGGTCGCTTGGGGACGGTCTTCCTATCGCGTATTCTTCGCGAATCGTTTTCTCGTAAGCATATATCGTTCAAACCGCGTACGAATTGGAAGTCGATTACCTCTTTTTTTCCAACGTATCTACCTATACATTTATAACACACACACACACACACACACACACACACACGTTTTGCAGTCAACATCGACGAGTAAAACACAAAACGGCCGCCGAATAAGAATGTATATCGTGCACTAGAGCGATTCGAAAAATAATATGATTTGTTAGGCGCATACTTATAATTAGTATTCAATAGTAAACAATCATACGACACGTACTTTTGTATTAATTATCTGAGAAGATGAGGGGTATTTTTTATTTTTAAGATTCAATTGGAACGAGGACATTTAAAGAAAACGAGTAAATAGCATATTAAACAGGTAATTATGCTGTTATTACTTTCTGCAGTCATCCGTCATTTACTATAGGAATTAATGATAATTTAAATTTCCGAGTAGAACCACGCACGTTGACCTTTAACAATAATATGAAACCTACCCAGCAATAGTAATAATGTTATCATATTAATATTATTATGTTATTATTAACGGTCGATGACAAGCGTGCCCATAATGTTGGTGTGTTACTAATGTGTTTTTCACCGAATATTATTTTTATTTTTATCGTCTTATATACATTTAAAAACATTCAAAATATTTTGTCTCTTTTTGAGCTGAAATTTTCAATTGTTTTTTAGTTTTAGTCCACAAATTATTTTGTATATATCTAGTTAAAAATGTATAAAATGTTCAATTTTTATAGCTAAAGATTATAACGAGTGCTGCAATGACATAGTAAAAAATGATTTCCGACGAATGATGTACATCGTTTTATACCTAGCTTGGTTTGAGCATATAATATAAAATGTGCGGTCCTTTATGGAAAACGAATATTAAAAAAAAACCTCGTCACTGTTATTATAACAATAATATTATAATATGTGTATACAAATTATTCGAATTGCCGTTTTTGGTGACGCGTGCACACAAACGTACTATATTACAATATCTACTACAAACGGCGTGGGTGGGATTTGATTTGAATAATTCAATTTGCTGCACCGGGTTTCTCGCGATTACCTACATATTAGGTATATACCTCCTACTCCTGCACGGTGTGTATAGCACGCGCGTGAAAATCGTTACACCAAACCGTATTATGTATAATATTATTTTCGTCGACCTGATATTTACATTAAACATATAATGATATATATTAAATCATAACTAATTAATAGGAGGTACCTCACTAACCATATTTTAAATGTTGAAATTTAAAGTGAGCTAACGTGTACAAACTATTTTACCGTTTAGGTATAATAACCAGAGCCGTGTTAAGCCACTTGACGCCCAGTGGCATCCATTTGTAATCTTGTCCTAGAGAGAATACCTCAATACCTAACATCTAGGGAGAATTTAGGAAGTTAACCCCCAACAAATTTGGTTTTTTTTTAATAATTTCGTTTAGCTTATAATATTAAAATTTTAACATTTTACCTCCACCAAATAAGATTTTGCCTTACTCTTGAATTTTTGTCTAGGTACACTTATTAGTTATTACATTACTAGGTTGTAATAATGCTCTTTTAATTACCAAACAACATTCTACATAGAATAACGACCATAATTCATAATAAAGATAATTTTCTTTCGAGTTTTATATATTGAGCCGGACACCCCATAGTTTCAAAAAGCAGTGACTCTCTAGAGCAAATTCCCCTATTGTCCCCCCCTTTTCTCAGCCTTTAGATTAATGAATATATACGTTATGTAGGTATATTATTTAAGGCGATTAAAGGTAAATACTCGTTTTATGGAAATGTACAATAAACATTTTTGGAAACATTATTCTTACACGGTTTAAAGTCAATAATTTGTATACAAAACAACATTTAAAGAAAAAAATGTATTTCTTATACTAGGTATATTTCATCGATGTTATTTTTTATGATTATTAATTTTGTAAAAAGACTGAATACATTTTTCGAACCAGTGTATTTTTCTAAAGATTTTAGTGTATAAAAATTGAACGTGGAGTTAATATTTTAATTATTAGTTATATGTATTTAAAGTTTCGATGAGCGAAATTTGGAGAGGCACAGAAGTACACCGCAAAACGATTATCCAATACTCCGCAGACCACTTGTTTGAACTTTAAACTTTAAATATTATAATAAATTGTGAATAGTGCAGCATAATATGTTCGTGAATTGTTTTGAATTCGGAAATTTAAATCAGCAGTAGCAGTGATATCGTAATCTCATTTAACTGCGAATACGGGTTATCAAGTGCGTATTTCTATGTAGTTGATTTTCAATTATTGTAATTCTACTTAATTTAATTGATTCAAACTCATATATATATATAAAATTTGTAATCTTTACTAACATCAAGGCCATTAATTATTATAATATGCATATATATATATATATATATATATTTTAAATCTAAGAAATAGTTTTCTTGATTTTAGTTATTTCAGTTATTTTATTCTAAATTTTTTACATTTCAATTAAGTTCAATTTTGTTACTGCGTACTGATATTCTATGTTTTAGAACATATTTTTTTATTTTATTGTTGAGTCAATAATTGTGTTACAGATGTGTATGTTGACGTTTGTCAGTGTTTATTGGCGTTTGGCGGAATTTTCGTTATTTTTGTTAGATGCATAGGTACACAATATTCATTATAATATTCGCACGATTTTCGTTTATATAGTATAATATATTAATATGTTCATATTGTGAACTATATTCGTTATATATTATAATATATTACGAACAATATTTACTAATCGTATAGTTATGTAATGAACAATCACATATATATTATAATAAGACATAAGTACATCACACAGAACTGAAAGTAGTTTTAACGATACGATGCGAGAGCGGTGCATCGTGTGTAAGCGTATATCATAATACAAAATATATGCGTATATATGGCATATTATAATAATTATTTTTAATTCGAAAGTCTGCACAATATAATAATAATAATAATAATAATAATGACTATAATAGTGAGCAATAATTTATTCGTCGCATTTACTCATCGCGGATGACTGGTCGCCAATGGGTTTTCGTGTTGGGGTGTCGAAGAGATAATAATTTCAGGAACGGTTGCAGCATCGGCACGGGAAACGTCGTATACAATATTATGTATATATGCACGCACTCACCAATCTAAAAACCAATTGCTCCCCGTGCTCGACAATTATTGTAATTATTATTAATTATTTGATTTGAGAGTTTTGCTTTCGAGTAGCGTCGTCGACAACGAAGAGAAACTATATATTAATAATATAGTATAATATCGATCCATCCATCCCCTCTCCGTCACTCGTTCACTCGCCCTATAGTTCCTATAATACCGACCGTTGTAATTACATATTATTTTATTATTATCATATTAGTACAAAACGTAAAGTATTTATTATCTGCATATAATATTATAATATAGGTAAGTTTACTTTGCCGCGGACACCAATCAAACGTCCGGTTTCTATTTTTTATACCGCTGTATAATGATCGTGTACGGCGGCGGTCAAAAACGTACAATACGAAAATCGAATCGCGAGCCGACCCAGTTTACCGTCTGTTTCATTGCCCAGCCACACGTTTTCGGTCGACCACCACGGCGAATCGACGACTGACGTGATTTAATAATCAAATTATTTCTCAGCGATAATCAAATGATTTATTCGTTTTTTTTTTTTTTTTAAGGGTCGCTCTAAAAAGTATGTGCACGCATAAAATAAAATAAATTGTCTAAAACGTTAACTTGATTACAAAAAAAAAAAAAAAAAATCGATTACCTACCTTTCCTGTACTTATACGCCGTCGTGCAAATAGATTATAATTCATACACAATTTGTGAAATTAATAGTTTTTATAATTATAATTATTTATTTATTATATACTATCGCAAGCCGTTTTAGATTTTCCGATGGCGATATTGTTGATTTACTGCAGCTTATCGCCGCTATTATATATTATTATTATAACCCCGCGCGTTGTAAAACTTTTACAAATCTTTTTCCTTGGAACTATAATATGCGGGATTAGTGTTTGTTTTTTTTATCGATTATTTGATATCACAGTATTCAGTGAGTTATGTGCTGCAGGTGGATGATAGATATCTATATATTTGGACCGGACGACTGCACTATCGTTACCGCGCCGTGTACCTATGTTAACACACGAAAAATTATATTATATACCCTCAGCATGTTTTAATTTACTACATATTTATACGTGTATACGCCTACAAATTACAATTATCCTTTTCGATTTATCTATCCTACCTATACGGCTAGAAATTAATGAAAAGGTGGTGGACTGGGAACGTATCGGCCCGGAGAGATAAGAACAATTTAAGGCGGACCAAGTATTTTGTAATAGACGATAACTCGTAATTAAAATCTAATTTGCAAAGCGGCCATACAATTTTTAAAAAACTGTGGTCCAACTAATTCAACAAATTTCCGTTAAAAACATTAACGAGTTGTTTTAACATTGGGAGAGGATTTGGAATCTTGCCTCTCAAAAGTTTTTTAAGCTCCTTAAAAAAAACTATCCTGCCTTAGAAATAGCAGCTTTACTTATAACAAGAAAATACTAGATTGACTTATACAGTTAAATAAAATGTTTCTATTTCTTTCAAACTTTTAACTTTTATTTATTAATTAACAATAGTTTTGACATTTCAAACAACCTAAACTATAATAATATGTTTAATGTATACCAAAAACTTAAATTGTATTAACGGAAAATTACTGTTAAAATCTATCCCTTTATAAGACCATCTCTGTGTTGATCGTTGATAAGTAACGATAAGTGATAACTACTCACACCTCAATACCTTATTCACTCTAACTACAAATTGTAGGCTGCCATTTTTAACTGACCGGTGATTGGTAATCAAATTATTACTGATTGAATAAATATGCGATTACATTTGGAAATAAGATTGTTATAAAATAATATGTAATTGTAAGTATTTAGTAATAGTATATCTTATATTAATATGATAAATAAGGCTTGCATTTGAAAAAAAAAATCATTTTACGTTATTTACATTCTAAACATTAAACAATTTTTTACGTTTATTGTTATTTAAAATTAAAACGTTATACAATTGTTGTGTTTATTGTTTAAATTAATATTTAATATGGTAATTACCGGATACAGAATATAATAAATTCTTGGATTTCTTGCTGATATCAAAATAAATCGCACGGAATAAATATTTCTATGAAACCAATATTATAACTTTTAAGCAAATGGATTATAAATTATTTCGTTTTGCGTTATGTTTTGTTTAATTACGTTTGTTTACTGTTTTACGTTTAATTACGTTTACAAATCTAAATTATTTACTGCCGTATTTAACGTAATTATAACGTTTGCAAGCCCTGAATTTATAAATTTATAATGCAACTATTAGTGTAGGTACGTTTCATTGTATACCTTCCAACCAGTTCCAACGTCTCCGCTGGCTAGTCCGCACAATATCGTCGGAAATCCAGTATTAAGTCCTTGTATTTGGGTATAAGGTAATATTATTATAGGCTGTGTACTTAATATTAATAATGTTATACTATTGTTATATACAGATGTAACGTGTGCACATTATTTTAATGCGGCTGTGATAATATTTTTTATTATAATATGTTTGTTTAGGCATAGACAGTGACGGTTACTATATTATTATGTTTATTACATGACAGTGCGAACGTCGGTTATTGTTTTGGAATGTTATAATTTATAATATTGAACCCGTCTCTTATTCAGTAGGATACATCGATTCATTGTGTTAAACTAATCATTGTTTCTATATAATTCTGAAAGTCCTGAATTCCTCCTCATGTATGGGTCTGAATTTTCACATAGTTTACAAAGAACAACAAATGAATGTGCAGCTTTTCACTCAAAATTTAATTCTAATTTTTGTACTAGTCATCCGCATATTTTCTAATTCATTGACTTCATAAAATCATTCCAGATCAATGCATGTCTTAATTAAAAAATATTTAAAATTAGAATACCTACAAAAACCAATCGAAAGTTTAAAAGAAAACATTTCACTATTACATTTACATATTTTTTTAGTATTTTTACACGTGTACTTGATTTATTATTTAAAATTGCATTTTTTTTTTTTTTTTATTAATATTTTCAATTAATTAATTTTAAACTATTTTATAGTTATCATTATCATGACAAAATATAGGTACAACACACGTGTTTTAGTATTACAACTTGTGTATTTTATTTATTATTTATATTACCATAATAAAATGTCTAAAATACGTATATTTTTCGTGCTTTTAATCGAACTTTAATTATTATAAACATTATAATTATAATTATTAACAAGATAAAATATACAATATATTATACATAATATTTATATTAAGGAAGTGCGTTTAAATATTTGATTTTATAGTATCGATTTCGAAACGCAATTAGGTCATAAAAAAAAGTATATTGGGACGCAAATAGGCTATTACCTGTTTTTGACCTTTTTAATCTGGACACAATTTACTTATCAAATAAAATATGGGACGCAAGTAGTATGCTCCCATATTAATAGGTTATGATATACAAATTTAAAGAAAAAATATTTAATATTTTCAAAAATTGTAATTTTTATTATGACGTGTGGAAGGTATATGAATAAAAATGTGAAATACGAGTCGCCTAAATGTTAGGAGCCAAGTCCACGTGCAGGCAAAGTATGTCTCTAAAACAGGTAAAATTATAAAATGTGTTAAAGATCGAGCGTAGGTAGATACTTGCGCTATAATTATTACCTATACCACCTACCATAGTTGTGTTGTTATTCGTTAAAAAAAAATATCGGGTTGGTACGCTTGTGTCCGGAGAAAATATTTGAAGAACGCGGTTATAATGTGAGAAATGATTGTTATTATGTATAGGTACCACGCATGAGGCGTAGGTAAATGATAAATTGGATATGAGAAAAACACGGGCGAGGTGTGAAAGGATTATAATATACCCATTACGTATAATATTGTAAAGGTATATTATAATACGGTATAGTTTCGAGTCGGACGAAAATGATTACGAACTGTGGTGCGTATTAATTTTCCAGGTTTTCCATAATTATTACGGTGGCCGCGGTGCCGCGATAGTTTTGCTGGACGGAGGAGTGGGTGTCGTCGGCATATTTGACATAATGCACATTTCCCGAGGAGCCGATGCCAACAGCGGATGAGTCCTTTTAAGCGCGAAATCCCATTGTCTGCAGCCGAGAATGCAAATCAAAACGGAAATAAAATCGTCGTCTCGAATTTTCCACCCACATTAATCGTTGCTTTGTTCGCGATATTATGATATATTATTATTATCGTAATCGTATATAGATCGCTGGCCGCCTACGTATAATATTGTAATTGTGTTACCATTAAGAAATCGATAATATTTCAACTTTAAAATGCCGTGTAATCAGCGCTTGCGTTTGAAATTAAAATTTCGTTTTACGTTATTTACAATCCAAATGTTATGCAATTTATGCTTTTGTCGTAATTCAGGATTTAAACTCCATCTATCCAAGTTTTTGGTTTTTCGTTAATTAGAACGAAAGCGTTCTACAACTTTTGCGTTTATCGTTTATTATTAAAAATAATATATAATGCTGGGAATATCCGGGGATACAAAATATAATAATTTTTTTGATTGATTACTAAATCGTGTGGGATATATATTTCTACGAAACTAATATTATAAATTTATAACTTTTAAGTAAATTAATTTTAAATTATTTCGTTTAGCGTTATTTTTTGTTTAACGATATTCTATAAATTACGTTTTGCAATATGTTTCGTTTAACGATATATTAGATTTTTTTATTTGTTATATTTTGTTTTGTTGTATTTAATTATTTTTGTTTACTGTTTTCCGTTTTAATTATGTTAACAAATTGCAATCGTTTTTTGTCATATATAACGTTACTATAATGTTTGAAAGCCCTGCGTGTAATTCAATACGATAATAATATATTGATAATGAATATTGTTTTTTGTGTATTAATCGAATAATATGGAGACACGCAAAGGCAATGATTTCATCTCCGCCACAGTATCCAGATATTATACCCCGACATTCCTATTTTTTTTTTTTTTGAACATGTTCACATACATGATATTAACGCCCATCTATCGCATATTGTATTGCATAATAATGTACAGTATACCACTTAACATTATACCAAAAAATAGTAGTGTAGATCTGTATGCATTGTAAATAATTAGTAACAATATATAAATTAATTATTTATCTTTTAAAATAATAATAATTGTGAAACACATACAAAATATACCAATATTAAATTGATTTGGCGCTCTAGATAATGTCCTAAATGCTTACTGTCCTAGGGCGTAGACCGTTTGGCCGAATCGACCCAGAATGTGGTCTGTTTGGGTAAATAGTTATGTACTGATTGGACGAATACGTATGAATAGGTTTATATGTAAATTAATTTATATATTGTATAATAATACATATTTTTTTTAATTGATAATATATTGTATACATTATCAATTAAAAAAATAAAGTTACCTAAGAAACACATAATTATAATAGTTAATAATGAACTCTTAACTTTCTAAAGATATCGATATTGTAGGATTATAATATACAGTTAACATAAATAAAAATTTTAACAATAATAATAAATTACGATTAGCGATAAAAACTGCCGAATCAAAATCACCAAGTTTTTATCTCATGCAAATAAAATTTCACTCCCCCAAACGGACCATTAAATTTTCAAAATTATTACCTTTGTTCAAACCACCACCGTCTACCTTAATAATGCATAATACTATAATATACTACAATATAGTCTTACATAAATTTTATTAGTCTGTACGTTGTCGTGACGTATTATATTGTGTTATTAATATTAAATGTAACGCTTTACATATCGCAGTTAGTAGGTATACTAAAATTTACAAAATAACAAAGCTAATTCAAACATTTTTTCGAGTTATAAATAAAATTCAAGGCAATGGACGTTAAGAACGTTTTGTTGTATAGCTATATGTTAATATAGTTACCAAATATTATGTTTTAATATAAACGTTTAAAATTAATATTCAGGAAAATTACTTCTTAACACGATTAAAAAGGTCGATTAATTTTTTTTTAATTATCACCGGTGTCACATAATAGTGATTGTGCGACTATCAAGTTTTTTTTTTTAATAACTAACTATTTTGTTAATAATTCATCCTGTACTAGGTATTCCTTTATATTGCACACTGCAGGTTAAATAAAAACCATTGTCTAAATCGTGACTAATCAAAAATGTATTTAATTATTTTTTATCGGCACGAAATTAGCACTTGCCTTTTGTTTTTGGAATAAATCGAAACTAAAAGCTAATAGTGTTTACAATAGACAATCGATCTGGTTAAGATATATTAAATTGATTATAATTTATAAAATTTACGTCACTAGTTGAGTAGAAAAGTCTATAAAAATTGACTTCTCGATTGGTTGATGCTCCTGCCTTTTGCACATTATTAGGGTGTGTAGTTTGTTATTGTAATAATGTGTGCGTGTTGCACTCTGGGTGACCAGGTATAAACGCACACATGGTGCGGTATACCTACTACACTACTAGGACGTATTATTATATTTGTAGAGGTATTGTATTTATTGTTAACGTACAAAGGGGAAACAAAATACGACAGTCCACTGAAGCACGCCGAGGACGTAGAGGAAGTGGTTTTTGGTTATGGCGTGGAAGTGGAGGTATTATTGCCAGCGTTGTTATATTTTATAAACCGGTTGTCAGTTTCGTCTGGCGCGTTAGCAGCGCAACACACACGCGCACTCTGGATGATCCATTTTACGTGCGTACGTGTGGTACATGGTGAATGCCCTTTGTCGCCGCCACCATTATGATAGTGTGTACATTAAACGACGAGAAACGTTTGCACTTGACGACGTTTTTTTTTTTTCTGTTACTACGATGCACGTTGTTTTTTTTCTACCGATTCCGATATATTTTAGTAGAGTACCTATATCATGTTCTTGGACTCGATAATAATCTCGGATTTTTGTCATTTTTGTGTTTATACTACCATTGGTTATACATACTATCTATAATCAATGCTACTATCCACACGCAGTGACGTATTTTAGAACTTTGAGTGATTTTATTTTCCACAAAACAAAACTGCCAACATTTTTACTATATTATATCATTATATTATTGTTTTAACAAATTGACTTACTTGTTTTTAAAAATCCAAAAGCGTTATAAATACGAGTTTAATTAACATTTTCTACTTCAAAAATTAAAAAAATTAAATTTCATCAAATCAAAAATACATTTTATCATTTTGTAAAAAATATATAATGCAATTTACCGTCCCTCAAATGTCGCCACTCTAATCCCAATCCTATAGAGCCTATGCCTAATAAAGCCTCTGGTGATACCTACCTATTGGCAAAGGTTATTTAGTTCTCGTCGTACTTAAACATCGAAACTTGCGGCTCGTGCTCGAGCTTTTAATAAAACAAACTAAAAACTCAAACAAAAACGTCATAACGAAATTACGAATATCGATGAATGATATTTGCATTAAATAAAGTTCGGCTATAGAAGAAACTAAAACCAAAGAAGACGGGGCGAACCATTCGAATTGAATTTGTCCGATCGTCAGTCTACGGAGAAGGTGTGACATAATTATTTTCTTTTTACACGTTGGTATAAATGTATCATTGTATAGGTATCATAATTCATAAAAATGTTATAACATCGCGTATCATGCAGTACAATTATTATATTCATATTTATTTCGAACATATGTAATTATTGTTTGAATCGAACATTCAGTCGAAATATGTATTGAAACGTCCGGGACGAGGAAAGTTCCAATTACCTATTGCCATACGATTTTTGTAAAACGGTTATTTCGAGTCAGGTTACGAATTGTATTATATTACATAGGTACCTACCTATATCATACAAACGGTAATACGTATTATTAATATTTTAATTATTGTATCGCAGTCGCACATTTCATTGTTGTATTTTTGTTTTGTACATATAGGTACATATTATAATATAAACGCGAGTATCTATCGTGAGCCCGCGGCACCGTAACGTTTTTTTTCCTAATGCGATTAATAATGTATGTGTAATACTTTTAATAACATAATGTTAAATTATAATATACATCGACCACATTTCCAGGGTGGTCCGCTTTATGCAACTATCTCTCTCATTACGGTCCCGAATACAGTCGTAATACAGTGAACGGGCTATATACAGGGTGATTCGCCAAGGATGCTCACCCTAATTTTATTATTCAAATTCCGATTTTTGAAACTTTTGAATATACTCACTGGCTATTTTTTAAAATTCTTGAATTTTTTTTTGCACTAGTTACAAGGAGTATCCTGTGGTGATACAAAGTCTGTTCTTCAAATTAGGACCCTCCACCCCCTATTATTTATTGTAAATCATTTAGTGAATAATTTTTTTTTAAAAATTTGATGTACCTAATTCAAAATTCAAACGCGTAGTATCTCTCGGTTATTAAAATGTTTATTCTAAGGATAATAGTCATTAAAAGTGATTTTATAAAAATATAAAACAGATGTAATATTGAATTTAGTATTTATTATACTTTGAATATTTGTACAAATTATTAATGTTGATAGATTTCTATAAATCACCAACATTTTTAAATCTCCATAGCTCCCACATCTTCTAAATCTATTATCATGGACCTATTATCTTTTGAACAAAATTTTCAATAAATCAAAAATCGTTCGATTTTTGATTCTGATACGTCGACATTTTTAGAAAAATTATCTGATAATAATTTATAGTCGAAAAGGCGGGTTCTTATTTGTAAAACAGAAGTTTGTGTCACTACAGGATAATCCTGAAGTAGAACAAAAAAAAATTAAAGAATATAAAAAAATGGATTTAGAGTACTTATATTTAAAAATTCCAAAAATCTGAGTTTGGATAATTTCATTATTAAAGGAAATAATGAGGCTGAGCATGTCTGGTGAATCATTTTATATAATATTATAACATCGTACATATTTTCTTGTCTTACGATTAACATATATTTAGCACGACATACCGATAAATATCAAAACACTATTTCAGTCTATTTGTGTAGTTAAATTTTTTGTTTAATTATTTAAGTATTTAACAAATTAAAAAATAATCTACATATAATATAATACTGCAATATATTATTTACATAATGTTTGTGTGTGTGTTTCGGTTCCTTTAAGCATGCTTGTGATGGAGATAAATTAAACTTAGTATTGCGTTTTACACATAGTTCTACAAAATTCCTATTAATTAGGAAAGATAAAAAAAAAAATAAAATATTTGTTCATATTTTATACACGCCAAAGAAAAGATAAAATATAATTATAGTTACATAAAATTTCACAGTTCAAATATTATTCTAAATTTAAGAATAACTATATATATATATATATATATATTTACATATTTTTTGGGGGTTATTATATATGTTTAAAACATACAATTAGTTTTTTTTTTATATCTAAATAAGTTGGAACAAGATGATCAAACAATTTTTGACCAAAACATTTAATATGCATAATATATTTTACATTTTAATTAAAGAAAGTATGCCTTACATTTTCTTTTATTTAAATACTACCTTCATTAATCCATTAATTATCAATATTTTTATTGAAAAATTGCAAATTATTGTACACAATAATTTTAACGGCAATATTATTATCTTATTGCTTTAAGGTTATGAAACCTTGATATTTTCATATTATATTATACATAAACTTTGTGACGGAGATGAAACTCGAGACAGCCGATTGTTTGACCACAAATATTCACATGAATTTTGTATATGTGTAGTTTGTACATATTATTGTAGTCGCGAGAATACTGCGGACTGTAATATAATTACGATAATATTATAAAGTAAGTTGTCCGTCGTGTGACTTTTCGTCACTGCGCGTATTAGTTATCACGTGATATTTGAATATTTCGATATTATATTATGTTTGGGTATGACGGCCACAACAGATTTTACGTGTGTTGCAGAATATGTAGAGCAAGATTCATCGTTGAAAATTCATTATAAATTTGCAAAGCTTCTTTGCGTTTATTTAATAATTAATAGATACTTTTTTATAATAGTTGAACTTTGAAAAAAAAATCGTTCGAGCTTATGCAAGCTTTCATCATTTTAACATTTAATGCTATCATTTAGATTTACTTTTTAAACATTTTTTATAACGTGGATTAGTAAATAATATTATGATCGTTTCGTTCGAGGTTACGATATGATTTCGTGGAGGACAAACGCACGTTAATATATTAGACACTATTCCATTATTATGCGTATAAAAACGAACGCAACGATTTTCGTTCTTTTCATGGAACGTTGGCATTTTATATTGAAGCGTATTCAATAGCCGCGGAACTAGGAAACATTGTGTATAGTGTCACCTCCAGCTACACTCTCTTATATAATAATAATAATATATATCTATCAATCCGACCTCAAGCCACCGAAATAAGGTCAGAACTTTTATTGTCTTACACCCATATGCCTTACACCAGTGTTACATTTGGAGACGAAAGTGGTAATAATATATACTTCCACACTAAACGAGTCTCCAACGCACTCGCCTCATTATTGTTGTTATTATAATTATTATTATTTGTAATGCACATAGATACCTAACAATGCCGCTTTGTTTGGATTAACTATCTTGCCTCGTGGAGTAACGAATACGGTCATATATATATATATATATCGATCAGTATAATATATTATTATATTACATAATAATAATAATAATAATAATAATAATAATAATATATATTATATTGTAATAATTGTTTCAAAGTCGAGACTTGCATTTGAAAAAAAAAAATTTGTTTTGTGTTATTAAAAATCTAAATGTTATACAACTTTTGCGTTTATTGTTAAATAATATTTAATGCGGGTAATTGCCCTGATACGGAATATAATAAAGTCTTGGATTGGTTGCTAAGATAAAAAATAAATCAAGTGGAATACATATTTCTACGCAACCAATATTATAACTTTTAAGTAAATGGATTTTAAATTATTTCGCTTTGCGTTTAATGATATTTTATATATTTTGTTAATTGTTATGTTTTGTTTTATGGTATTTATTTATTTTTGTTTACCATTTTCGTTATGTTCTCAAATCGCGATTGTTTTTTTGTCATATAAAATTATAATCATAACGTTATTATAACGTATTTGCAAGCCTTGGTTAAAGTATAATGTAATATAATATAGGTATAAATATTAAAATATTTATGACTAGTAATAATTATCATTATTACTCAATAAATTTATTAAAACCTTAAATTTAAGGTGTAGGGGTACACTGACTCAAGCCAAGCAAACAAAAAAATCTTAATCCCGTGAGAGAGGACAACCACTAATAAGATCAGGCTAGTGATGTTCACTTTATTCCGTATTGGTAATGTTAATTTGTATTCAATAATCCGTGTGTGTAGGAACACAGTGTTCTGTGTTCGATACACCCACCATAACAACTTAAAGGTCTGAAGAAATAGTACAGTATTTTGTGTTCTGTCTGAACTTTCGTCGCCACAGTCGCTGATCATATTTTGCTCATTTATGTCAAGACGATTTTGTGGAAAGTTGTTGGTTAGTTCAAAAGAAAATTGTCATAATTTGTATTGCCTTGAGTATTGAAATTGTTCAAAAAATAAAATCGATAGTCACGCGTCCCAGCATTGACCTATTTTGTTATTTTAGTTCTATTATTTTTTATTTTTTTTTTTATGTAGGTATTACGGAACTCGAAACGAGAGTTGACGTATTTTAATATGATGCATTGAGGTGCCAGTAATCAAATTGAATTTCACAAGTCCTGAGTCGTGTAAATCAATAGTGTATTTTAATAGTATACAATAATAAAGAAATAATAATAATATATAATATTATTATCATTATTAAGAAATAATAATAATAATTCGATTTATAATAGTAAGTTGTAATCAAAAGTATTAATGCTCCTATGGAGACCTATAGTTATGTCCTTATTTTTTTTTATTATTATATATATACCCTCAGAAAAATGGGCCATTGGGCTTACCGAAGAGAAATTAAGTAAATTACATATATTGTATACTAAATCTAGTGTTAATTAAATTTTGGTTTGAAGATTGGTGGCTGTGATGAATTGGATAATATTGGCTATGGATTGAGGGTAATTGTTTAGTATTTCGGTTAGTGATTCGGGTAGGTTGTAGCTTGTTCGGATATTGTGGTATGTTCGGCATTCAGTGAGATGCACATTGGGGGTTCTTCTTTGGACATTAGGAAACTGTGGGAGATTTGCCTGTGTCCGAATCTGAGTCTAGTTATTATGACTTCAATGTTATTTCCTTAATAGTTGTGTATAAAATGAATATATGAGTACTTTTAATTTATTAAAACCAACAAAGATATCATTAATGCATGCGTAATAAAATTATCAACATAATATTTTAATATTAATATTATATATAATATAAATTACAAATTATCACACCCTTTCAAGCCAATCCCAGTAATTTGAACATGTATTTTTCTTTTTAATTTTATAAACTCGAATATCATAAATACAATTAATAAACGAAATAAGTGCTAGGTATCAAAATTAGGTAAATAAATAGCTCAAATCTTTACAAATATCTTTTTAGTTTATTCCAGTTCATTAAAATTTAAAACTGAACACTTACCTAAATAATAATATCATCAAATTATAACATATTAATTATTTCACAATAATTTTTGTATATGTAAATTATTATGAAGAAAATTAAAAGAAAAAATATTCAAAATATTTTTACAGTCTCGCGTTACTTTTATTTATAAAATTAACTTAAATTTAATCTTAATTGAAATATTTTAAATTAAATATACCGTAAAAACTTATCATTTAAAATTAACTATAACATTTATTTGAACTTTGTATGATTTGCAGAAAAGAAATATTATTTAAAAAACGTAAATTGTTACAAATTATTATTAAGAAAAAAAAACCAAATTCATTTCACACTTTTATCTTTGTAGTTTTATTAAACTGTTTTTAAAGAGCGTCGACTTTGCATAATATACAAAGATATATTTTAATTAATGTATTTTTATTTTATTTCGTTATTATAAAAAAAAAAAGTTTTTAATTTAGTAAATATTATTTTGACCAACCCACCAAAATACATTTCTATCGTTCAATAAATGCCTGATATAAAAATAATTTGTTGAACTACTTGAAATAGTTTGTCCGAATGCCATTAAACGAATTGGATAATGTAATAAGCATCGTCATCTGACTGTAATATGGTCACAATAAATTCACAACGATATATAACATTAATTATTATACATCACTATTATTACTATAATTACAGTATCGTAGATACCATAGTGCGTGAGGTCTCGACAAATGTATTAAACGAATTAAGTTTTAATCGGAAGATAGTCGTTGGCTTATTTTTATACTTGGTGATTAATTTAACGTAAAATACTCATTATATCGAAAAGTATTGACTTTTTCCAATTTGTTTTAATAAATTATTTCAAGTCGTTACAAAGTAACATTTTTAAAGAAATTATATTTTTTCATATTTTTATCCTTATATTTTTTACTTTTTTGAATGAGAACATACAGTTTTAATTTCACATTCCAAAGCAGTTTTTCCGATTATTTGGATACATAAAAATCAATTATCGACGAGTAGCTTATAAATGATAAGTGTTCAAAGTATTGATGAGCTGAATGAAGTGGTACGCGGATACCCCGCAAAATATTGGTGCACCACTCTGCTCATCTATACTTTAAATACTTTTAACTCATAAACTACTCGTCCAAACTTGATTATTATGTATCGAAATACTAAGAAAAACATTCTGCCTTTGAATATGAAATCAAAACTATATGTTGTAGTTCAATAAAATAAAAAATTTTAAAAATGTTGTATTTTAATGACTTAAAACTGAGTAAAAAATATATTTTCAAAAATTTTATTATCTTGCTAAATAATAAGTGTTGTGTGATAAAATAATCTCACGGTATATTGCGTTTCATTGTTATTTTTGCAAAATGGTACATTATCACAAATACAACAACAGTGATCGTAACAATGCAATAATAAATAATTATTAGCACGTATCGTACAACCTCTGCAGTACAGTTAAAAGATACTTCATAATATTCGATTGCTTACAACTATAAAATATATTATCGGCAGACAAGCAGTCTTCGGTTTTAACGGGAATGCTGATTTACACGTCGTATCACGCGTATTGTTTTTTGTTTACACAATAATAATAATATGTCTTTTACACCGTAAAATAAATAATATTATAACCCGCGAGCTGAATTTTAATATTATATTATTGTATATTGTTTGAATAGGTCACGCGTTGTCGTGAGCGATTTTCAAGATATATTTCGGTTTTTATACTGTTTGCGCATTATATGTTTACAAACAATTATTATCATTATTATCGACTAAATTATGTGAAAACAAATCGAACAAGTGTGCGATTTATAAATAAATTATTGTGACTTGGCCTGGGTATACTGTAGGTACTTATCCTCCGTAGGTGTATAATAAAAACGAGATATTTTATAGATATTTCCCAGTCCATTTACTTAAACGTCTTGGAAACGTCCCCCGGTGTCACGTACATTATTAATACCGTTTTGGGATATCAGTGCCCCCTTCAAAAGTCCTTCAAACCCCGTTCCGCTACTCCACCAGTACCAATGCCGCCACCACTGTCATCCCTTCGCAACTTCATCCCTCTTTCCGCTAGGGCTTGAAACATGGTATACACTGGCTCAGGAAATTCGATAAACATTACGACCGCCACCCTAAGCGCGCATATACCTGTATAATATACATACACACACACGAATGCTTTTACGACCACGACAATCCCTAAACTCCTCCGCCGTCTCCTCGACCATCCCTCTCAAAGGCGTCACACATAATATATTACAATTTTATTAATATAATATGAATATAGACGTGATGCGTGCGATTTTCGATGTACCTACGTGTGTGTATATAGGTATAGTAGCTACATATATTATTAATACTATACCGCGACACAAGCCTTATTCCAACTAAATTGTTTTTAAAAACGATTTTACCTATATTATATAATATCGCGTGTGTTCGCTTATATAATATTATATATTTTATCAATCGTGGTTTTTGACGCACAGATGTCAAAAATAAATAACCTTGGAAAAACTATATTATATTCTGTAATTATTTTCACAGAACAGTGAATGTCTTTCCGAGATAAAAGATATGTTTTCGCAATAAAGAAATAAAAATGTTATTTCAGTTGACTGCAGAGTTACGAGGAAAACAGCAATATATTTACCCCATATCAGCACGTGTCTCTTATAATGGTAGGCATACGAATAAATGTATATTTTGACACTTCGTCTTTTTGAAAACTTTTTCAATTCCTGCGAATAAAACTGCTGGTAACGAGTAAAATAAATAAGGATTAAAAGATATGAAAATATTTAATTTTTATAACTAAAAATATTACTATATTATGATAATGAGCATTAAAAAAAACAAAATTTATACCTATTATATATATTATATATTATACGTGTTTGCAAATTTGGCGACAATTCGCATTTATAATTACTGAATAAAGCCAAGTTCTTATTGCAGATTACTATAGGTTAGTAATATAGTATAGTATAGTATAGTATTGTTGCAGTTAATAAGGTTAGTGTAAAGATATATTATTATATTATTAATATTTTAATTTAAGGCATGAATGAGTTTTGAATTTGTGGTTACTATGTTATTTAATAATAATAATTGGATTTGACTATTCGAGTACGATGGCGGACGATGCAGGTCGCGATGACTTTCGATTTGCCTATGCCTCTATCTGTGATTTTTTTAATTAATTTTTTTTTTCAAATTTATAATAAGTTTTGAACGTGTGAAAACTTAGAAATTGATGACCTGCAGAGAAATGCTTTGGCTGCGCTTTCGGCTTCTTTTCGAATTGATGTCATGTTTGTGAAATTGCGAAAAGAGCTGAGTTACAAGTCAGATAATGTACACTGGTGCAGATTATCTTCAAGAGTCGTTCGGCTCATTTTATATCAAAACATTTTGGAAAAATGTTTTGTAAGAAATCGGTAGTGTGGCAGGAACCAAAACCGCAAAAGAATCGATATTGTAGACGTGTCATAATATTGCCTCATGTACCTACCTAAATATATATAAACTATAAAGGCACTCAATAGTATTTGTAGATGTGCAGCATAGGCGTAACTAGATATATATTAGGAGAGGTTATTGAATGATCTCGGTTATTTTCGGGGGACATTTGCAAAGCCGTCAACATCCCACTACACGTCGTTCTAAAAAAACACTGACTTTCCCATATAAACCAGAATTTTTCAACTATACATACAAAATATATATATACAATTTATATTATTTATTTAATTTATCTGAAAACCGTTGCTCTTATCTTTCAAAATAAATAAATATAATGTAGAAGATTTTAAATAACTTCATTATAATACCTACAATAATTACGTAACTATAGTAACAATCCTATATACAAAATGAATAAACAATAATTAAAGTTACGATTGATAAAAATGTGCACCACATCTTTATTATTTCAATTTTAAATTTTTCAATTATTTTATTCGATAATAATTTCCTATTAAAATTCTTTTTTTATATTTAGTGAAAATATTTAAGAATGTTTCAAAATCTATAAATATATTTTATAAATACGTATTTTTTGGTATCAAATAAAATGAACATATTATAGTATGGAAAATGAACGTTTGCAGGACTGACTTATAGTCAGAGTTAATACAACTTAATACATAGGTTTAAAATATTATATTATAAATTTGCAAAAATACGTTTTTACCAACATAATGTTATTGTGTTATTTTACCCACTCGAATTAGAGAATCTAAAAAATGCACATTTGCGCAGTGGTATATATTTTTATGATGCAATGCGAGTTAAGAGGGAGTATAAAAAAAAATGTGAATAAAATCGTATTCATGAAACTATACCTCTCATTGCAAGAAATGGGATGAAAAATTTCCGAAATTCGAAACAGGATTCGAAGTCCTTTTTTCTACCTTTAGTGCAACTTAATGCATGAAAAAATGGTGTTCATATATTTTTGTGCACGCGTGCACGGCACGATAATATTTGTACGCAAATGTGTAGGTACATGTTTATTTAATATTTATATTATAGGTACCTTTATAGTCGTGGACGAGATTATTATTTAATTTTCCGAATGGTTTCATCAGCTGCGTTTGAGCGATCCACCGCAATACGACCACAGTTTTAGCGTGTAATACTGTAATGCAAACAATAAAACCGAACACACACCACTTAACTAACCGAATTTTAAGTATCTACTTACGCGTGTATCGGTGTTAAGTTTCGGTTTCGTTTGGTGATAATAAAAATAATTATAATATGGCGAAAATAATTCAAACGTGGTCATTCATTATAGATATCGAGTGATTCACCGACCATGCACACCCCCGTTTTTTTAATTATAAATTAATTTATTTATATTCCGATTTTTAGAATTTTTAAACGTGCTTTAAGACCATATTTTTAAATTTTTGTGATTTTTTGTATAATACTTAAGGAGTGGTGTCCTATGGTGATACAAACTTCTGTTTTTAAATGAAAACCCCTTCTGCTCTTTTTTACTGTAAATTATTTAGTTGACAATTTTTTTTGAAAATGTTAATGTACCTTGCACTTATATATAAATTTAAACGTTTAGATTTTCAGTTAACTATTAAAAAGTTTGTACTAAGAACTATTAGTCCTCAAAAATAGTTCTACAAAAATATAAAATATTATATTATCAAATTTAGTGCATTTATTATACTTGGATCATTTTTATAAATATTATAGCCCCCACATCTTCCAAACCCGTTACCATCGTGGACCTATTATATAAGTTACAGTTTATTGAAAAAAAGGTTGTCGTTTTAAAACCGAAGTTAGCAGTACCTCCAGAGGACATTTATTAGTAGATAGACGCAGAAAAAAAATCTCCAGAATTTGAAAACATGCGGTCTTTAAGTAGATTTAAAAATTCCAAAAAAACATGTTTTAAATAACTGCATTGTTGAAGAAACTAAAGGGGGTGATCACAGTCAGTGTAGTATCCTGTATAATAGTCACTATGTAATAAAATAACATAATATTATAATGGCCTCGAAAGCGGTCCTTTTACATTTTAATTTTTCTCTTCGCTCGTATTGTATCTCAATCGCATGCAATGCTACAACAGTCGTACATGTTTATTTGGCGTGGAGCTCTCAATAGTATAATATATGTCACAGACGTGTGTGATTGTCACTGTCGTGGTTTGCCATATTATAATATAATATAATCAATCGACAACACAGTAGGTAGGCACAACAATAATTCGTCTCTTACTCGCATTATAATATTGTTATTATTTATTAAATCACGAACGACGACCGCTGCTGACAGTAAAACGATTTTCCAAATGAAATTAATACAATATTATATACCGTGGTATACGCTATACTGCAACAGCTGTGGATACTCGCGTATATTGTAATATTCAAGAAGTGTTGGCGTTTTGTAATTTATACATCTTTTGTTTTTTCATCTTTTTTTTATCGTGCAAACCGGTCGCTCTGCGACCACACACGAATATATTATCGTCATTGTCAACCGATTATCGATTAAATATACATACAAATCGCATTGTTCGTTTTCCAATAAGTAATATGCAATATACGAGTATATTATTATAATACTATAAAAATAAACAAATCAGACAACCCTAGAAATTTGAAACGCACGTGTAGGTTTAATAATGATTTGTGATGAGTGTCTTTTTTTAAAACTATCGGCGTCGTAAAATGTTTTATTCCAATTAGGTATTCAATTAGACACGCGTCGATCGCACATATTATTGCGATCCATTGATAACGTAAGTACATCAATTTTCGTTTTGTGAATATTTACCCGAATGTAATAATATATACAGTTGGTTCCTACCTATAATACACCTACGGCATAGCGCGCATGTTCAAAATTCGAATGGACTTTTCGGTCGACAGTTATAATATAATATTCTATTGGATTGTATTTTTTTTAAATTATTTTTACATATACATCCACTGTAAATATTATAATAGGTATTAGTTGTACACAGGCACCACTTATTATTACTCGCGACCGACATTTATTTTATTTTTCGTTTTCAGGGCAAGCAAATAAATCAGGAAAATAACACACTTTGAATGAGCGAAAAAATAATTTTAGCGTGCCAGTATTTTAAATACAATTATTATATTATAACATACAGAACATGTGACAAACGCTTTTACAGCGAACACTCATAACCGCGTAATTTAAATGTGGCTTTCATCCCTTATACGCGACGTTTGCAAACAGCAGATCATTGTATAAAAATATGCGGGTATACCTAAAAGTCATTATTATATTATAGGAAAATAAATCATTGTCATACTCTCGCCGCGATACATACAGCGCCGAGATGAGACAGGATGAATATCACTGCAAAGGGTAGGCGCCCATAGAAAGTATGTGTATGGTATAGACACCTATATATATATATATATATATATATATATATATATATATATATATATATATAATGATATATATTCATACGTGTCCCCTTTGATGTCTTTCTTGTATAACACGCGAGTCGAAACGTTTCCTTCCTTGTCACGAATTTATCTGCGAATTCGTGATTGACACTCACATATTATTATGTACAGTCAAATATTATATTTCGTGACGTTTTGCTACACTCCACAGGCTACTTTAGTGTTATAAACGTGAAAATAATATATTTAGATGTCTATTATAATATAATCGTCCGTATTACAATCGCGCTGTCGTGGCTGCGACAAACTCTGAACCAAGGAAGTGACTTCGAAGCAATTCCGCGGTGGGGGATGAATCTTGTACTTATTTGCTTGAGACCTGAGACTCGGGACGTAAAAAATATATTTGCAATGACCTGGATAAATTATGGAACACTATACGGCGTACGGGCACGCGCATGTTTCGAGCGAATTTGGTGTTAATATATTTTTAATATACACGAATAAACCTTATTACGTTACTACCGCGTTCGTCTTCATCCGCGATGATGATCCGCAATATATCTGAAAAAGATATCACATTTATCGTATAATTTTAAATACCTTCAACTCGAAATAGTACTTGTAGCCACTGCGATTGCACGCCGGCAGGTGGGGAACGTACAGTTGTCGTGACCATTTAAAATGCGGGTAAAGGCCGCACAAACTCTCCGTCTGCGTAATCGCGATCGAATGGCTTTAAAAGACCATTTTATTCTCCTCGGTTTCACAGTGCATAATGTCTGCACCGCAAACTGTGGAGGAAAAGTATATATATTATGTAAGTGATAGCGAATAATGTTGATTATCTTTCTGTTTAAAAAAACGTAGATAGAAGTAGTGAAATAAACTTCTTCTTTTTTTTTTTTTTTGAATAGATAAAACGAATATTTACAATTAGTTTGCTAAAAAATAGAATAAGCAATAGTATATTCTATTAAAAAAAAATTTAACAAGACTTGACGGCTTGAGTAACGGCTTAGGGCGTCCAGTAACGCTACTTCAACTCGAAATAATCTCATACGTGATACCTATTGTGTACTAACCGCAATAATTATGTAATATAATTTCATGTACCAAAATATTTAACTCGCGGTCGACGTTTGTGTACTTTAAAGATAATCTACAGCGGTCGCTATATTATATATACACGAGTACTCGATGGAGATCATCACAACGCGTGCTGGTTTTCTAGAGGTACATTATGCGACGATATCTATTTTAAAAAAAAAAAGTATCAACGTTGGCGATTAACACGAGGCAAGTTAAAGTATTGCGATATCGTATATAATAATTATCACAACGACCAACGGGTGTGATATAATCGGTTTGCAGTATTTGGCTTATATTATGCGTGATACGCGGAGCATTAATAGCAGGTACCTATATATAAATCACGGGCGACCGTGCGTTTCATAGGGTAACTGGTAACTGGTGTACTATTATCGAACTTAAAATCGAACTTTGGACGGTCGGCGCCCTGAAATTAAAACTCAATCGGAGGCGAAGAAGGCGTCACCGCGATATATTCCAAATCAAATGTCGCATCCGGCCGGTAATAATAAATTGATGATTCACTGCGTACACACTCATCGATACTACACAATGTGTATAACACATATATGAGGTACGTTCGACCCTTACACACACACACACACACGTTTTGGAGGTCGTCTCGTACGATGAGCGTATCATCGCGCCAGATGCAAGACCGCCGTCTATATATGATATTATATTGTATTCGGTTATTAAGGGGTTGCTGCAAGGGTCGCTGCAGCGGTGTGTGTGTGTGCGCGCGCGTACGACGCGGATGGGGTCCACGCCACCCTTATATTTATAATAACACAATGTACATGCGGAGGAAGTTATTATTGATTTTATATATTTCTATCTTCGCGCGAACGAATGAGACAATATATATATATATATATGTGTGTGTGTGTGTGTTTTATGTGGAACGTTTCAGAGCCACGTCAACCCGCGACTTCCGATAACTAATACACGAAAACATCGATGGCTGTGTTATTCTGTTAACGCACATATAATATAATAGTAAGCTGGTGTAGGTAGGTATATGACATTATGATGTAATTATTGTCGTGCGTTTATATAGTACCTACGATTATTATTTTGTACACACTGCGCGCACATAGGCGGCTTACTCGTTCATCGCTCATTAACGCACTGACCCGCGAAGGAATCCGCGGTTTCATTATGTGCGCGTATATAGATGTTAAATCGTTTTATTCAAGTGTTCTCAAACATTAAACGGTGTAATATGTCATTTGTATATTAAAAAATATAAGGTACGCGGTCATTGATTTGCCTATCGTTTTGAAAAAAAAAAAACAAAACAATTCAATGCTGTACGTCACTAAAAATTAACTTCAAAAAACTTTTAATTTAAAACAACAAGGCACAAAAACAAAAAATGAAACATTAAAAAATTAGTTTGAATTATGTTATAAAAAAAATGTTAAAACAAATAATAATAAGTGCAATCATTGATTATGCAAAACACAATACACTTAATTAATATTATAAGAGATTATATTTATTACAGGTAGTCTGTGTTATTTTACTTATAAGATGTGCCTGAGACAAAGATAATAAAAACGAGACATTTTTGGACAACTTTTCGTGGCTAATTTCGCAACAAAATTTATCTAAATCGATAAAATATTTATTTTAAATAAATGTTTAGATAACTTGTAATTATTTATCTAGATAAGATAAAAGGCAAATAAATAATTATCTAGATAAGTCCTAACACTGCACATGGTTATCATCATAGTATGCTGGTGTTCCGCGCGACAATAGAATCACCCCGTTTGTTATTAAATTAACATCATGGCATGTTTACATTATACATTTAATATTACTTGTATTATTGTAGTCGTAGTAATTTGGATATCAAATGACGCCATGTTTATTGAAAGATATCATGGATAATATATCATATTTATTGTTTTATCGTAATGTTCACGGTCGATCTCAGATTTATATTGAACGAAGGCGGTATCTGGAGAATTGTTTTCTTCTCACTACCTTACGGGTCACAAACATATATACATATGTTATATATTATTATAAATACGAGGTAATTCACCGTGCATGTTCACACCCCTTTAATCTTTTAATAATGCGTTTAACTAAAATCTGATATTAAAAATTTTTAAGTCTAAAAGCCATATCAGATGAGTCCTTGCATTTTTTTTCTACTGTTTAAAGAATGTTGTGCGGTGATACAAACTTTTTTTTTCAAAAGAGAACTACCACCTTTTTTTTACTAAAAATTGGTACCCAAGCATATATTATTTTGAATAAGTCATTGAAAAAAAATATAATAATAATACATTTAAATTCAAACGATTACTTTCTGAATTATTAAACTTAATTAATGATAATATTATATTATAATCCACGATAATAGGTTCAAATTTATTTGGAAATTATTAAATTTCAAACAATTTTTCGAGTATTTAAGTACTAGACTAAATATTACATTTATCTTGTATACTTTATGTAAATATTAAGAATTATTATTCTTAGTATTTGAGTACATAAAATTTAATATATTTACTTGTTTAAATATTTTGATTTAGATGTATCAACGTTTTTAAAAATGCGTGAATGCACGAATACTTAACAGTTTATAGTGTAAAACGGTTGTTTTCATTTGAAAAAAAAAATAAGTTATTACATAGTTGATGAATCGCCCTATATATTTATATGGATTTGTCGTCGAACTGTTAAAAACCACATTTGTCCGTTTTAAATTGTTGTATAATATATGCTTATAGGTCAATATAATATATCTGCTGTCATTGAAATCACGCGCGGTGATTGAATTCATCAATATTATTATTCCAAAATCACAGATTTTACTAGTTTCGTGTAATCACTAATATATTTAGCTACATGTTGGTAAATCGGTGGTGTCGTCAACGAATTGTCCACGCGGCGAAAGCCTTTAAAAGCCTTTAAGCATTACCGACCGACTGCAAAAACGTTTTATTTTTTTCCATCGAATAATCTAAACGTTTATCTTTCATTGAAGTTAGTAGATTTGTTTTAAAAATCGAGAGTAAAATAAAAAAGGAGTTCACTCGTCGCCCGTCGGACGACGTACATATTTTTATATAATAATCAAATTCAATCCGTAGTAATTTACAAATCATAAAATCGAGATTCGTGGACCTCAAACTCGGCTGTCTGTCCAAGTGTTTTTTTTTTTTTAATATATTTATATAGGGGAGCACCTCGTAGTTATATTACCATTATGATTAGAAGAAATATGGTAAATTATACATTTTTTATATTATTATAACGAATAGTTCGTTGATAAAACGTCTGCAAAAATGTTGATACTTTTTTTTTTTAAATATAAACAATTTAAACGATTATCTTTCGTTAAAGTTATAGTAGATTTATTTTAAAGACTGAAAATAAAACTGAAAGAGCGACTGTTAACAACGTACAATTTACCGATCGTAGAAACGAGATTCGTGGATCATAAACTCTGCGTGTCCGACTGTCGTGGTGTTTTTTCACATATATGTATTATACTTAAATAGGGGAGCTGCATCCCGTCGACGGATTATTTCCACCCCGAACATATAGTCCATTATAAGCCGGACTAGCGTGTGCACACACAATATGTCAACGGGAGACGTTGCCGCTGCGTATATAATATGTAATATATTATGCACCGTGAAGACGACCGTGTAATTTTTTTCCAATCGGCTTTTACCGATTTATGTAACATAATATTATATATGTTGTACAGCATAGTACTTACGTATATAGGTATACTCGTAAAGTCGATAGTATAAATATATACATATTCAAATATAACAAACACGTGTACGCGCTGCAATATATATATATATATATATATATATCGGAACTACCATCATGTATATATATATAGTACGATTTCAAATATTTACACAATTTATACATTATAACATATACATACGCATAAACACAGTTTACACACACACACAGAATTCATTGAAAATACTCTCGTCGCGTATATATGCGTATATATATAAGGCTAACTGCTTCTTCCATGTGTACATCTAGGTATGTTTAAAACTCTGGTCCATCTCTCAGTCTCTGTACTCGTGGGCCAAAGCGACTTATGCAAAACATAACCTGTTGTCATAATAATAATATTATATCGTCAAACTGCAGTATTATAATAACATTGCGATACGATTTGGGGTGTAAAACCATTTTTTCAAATTCAACTTCACAAACGTTCGTTTCGATCGCCCGATCTCTATGTACGAACGCGGATCTAGAAATCTGAAATTTGGGGAGGGGGGCTTTACATTATAGTACTATACTACATTATAGTTAGGATTTAATGACAACAATATTAACATTTTTATTAATAATTTAAATCTATGGATTTTAAGACGTATGAACGATTTATTGTATAAATATATAATATACATAGTACAGTGACACCTCTAAATACCGGACATTTTTAGTCGTTGAAATTTTGTCCTCTATTCAGAGGTGTTTATTGAAGGAGGTTTCACTGTATGAAGAATTTCTAAATGGGGGGCTGAAGTCCCTTAGCCCCCTTGTTTTCGCGTTTGCCCATGTATTATAATATTAATAATGTTATGTACAGTACTGAATACTCTAATAAATACGAGCGCGCATTATATATGTTTTTGTCTTATAGGTTATTATTGGAGAACGGATTATAATGCCTTAAAAGAATCGATTTAACGCCCTATAAAAAAAACATCTTAAAATTTAATAGTTACAACATGTTATTATTTATTCATAATATGGTTAGAGCGTTCTGTTTAACGATTGTTTACCGCAAATCACGTCATAATTTGACGTTTAACGATCAACGCGTGTCGTCGATAAAATAATGCATCAATCAACTTTTCGGTATCGTCTTTTAATGCAATACTTGTACATTAATTATTATCGAGGCTATTGTGTTATAGATTATTCATATATACGGAACAACATAAACTTATATATTATGCGAAAAATGCCTCGTAAACTGAAAAATGTTTGTAATAAATAAAATATAAATCGCAAGAAATGCACTAAAAATAAAAAAAATAAATTATTTTTAGATTCTTTGATGTACGCGTACGAAACACGTTTTGTGCTTTCAAAGCAATGTTGTTTTAAGGCACTCGGAAAAAAATTACTGGCGCCGTAAAAAATCGTTTTAGTCGTTTTAATGTAATAAAATATACGTGTACATAGTACTGTATATACCTACCACTATTATATACAGCAAACGATCGATGTCCGGCATCCGTCACATGGCGATTATTTAGCATTTACCGAGTTGTAAAATATGTCTAATCGGATGTAAACGGTATATCGCGATACTTGACGATTTATTACAGGTCATATATATATATATATAATATTTTATAAGCATCGCGTACGTAAAACTACGGCTTAATTAATTACCTAGATAATTGAATTTTACGAGGGATTGAAATAAACTCGTTTTTTCCCTGCAATATCGTTAACATTTTTTAATCGGACTTAATAGAGACGTTTGTGCCACATTAAACATCTCAATATAATGAATTTATTATTGTTATCAAAGTTGTATAGTATACCACGTCAAAGTTACACGCCATCGGCTAAGACATGCAGTGATACTATATACTGTCTCGTGATTATAGATAGGTTCGAAAAAAGAAAACCAGTGGTTTCCAAATACAGACTTAGACAATATCCATAATATAGGCACCTACAGTTCGGTCGATATAGTTAAAATCTTTATTGTATGGATAAAGGATAAACGTAGGACATTGATACAGGTTCAACGCAATCTGATCTTGAACGCGTTTTTCGATAAATTGCTGCAGACTCGGCTCGGTATCGTGTTTCCAATGCAACGGTTCATACCATGTTGGCAGTAAAATATTTTGTTGAGTGAAATAAAAAATGTCGAGGAAGAAAAAAATAATAAGAACATGAAAAGAATAATACTGTGGATTGTTTTTTAGTAATGATATAGGACTTGCCACTGCAGCATAGCTATAATATAGTGTTCTCGGAATAATATTGACAGTAAGTTATTTAGTGACAATTTAATTGCTGACGATTTTTTTTCCGTTTGTAATAACGCGTGTTTTAATCAAGTTATTATTTGATAGTTATTTTTTCTTTTGATTTTTAACAATGGGATTTTTGCGACGAGGGCGTATATAATCTGAAAGTGCAGGTAGTGATGTCGTCAATATAATATAGGTATGTAATTCGGTTTCAGTTTACTCTAATTGCGGAATCAGACTTAGGTTTTGGGCGCATCAGCACGCGAGATCAAATCGGATCATTTCCTATTGCTTTTACACTACATTTTACCTGAAACGCCCTGTAAGTTATGTAGGGGTATGGACACATCTTTTTTTACTGATTAAATATAGAGACGAGTGGTAATTGCTTGTCACATTACTGTTATTCGGCCTTATAATATATCGTTTATTCGATAAAAATTGCAATCAACGATAATCGCATAGAATACATATAATGGGGGCTTCTAACTCCTTTGCAAAATTGAACTCGGCCCACAAACTAAACAGCTTAACTACCTACAACTTATTACGCTATTTCGCAGTGCTTTGCCATTGTCTATCACCACCTTCATTAAACCTGTCTATCTGCTTCAGCTCTGCAACCTTCTTTCCTGCAAGTATTGTCTCTGTTATCGTACTCAACGCCAGCCTCTGATTCCTTGCTGCCACCTCTTTGATCCGTTGCCTCGTAAATGTATCATCTGAGAGGAGCACCTGTTGTGGACCCGGAATTATATCAGGCACATCCAAGCGCCACCAGCGGACCGATGCATTGCTCCAACTCGCATGATCCACAGTATTCTCAGAGCCATGGCAAGTATGCACTACATTCTGCTCCTTATTCCATGGACCTGGGTGTAATGCACGACATTATTACGAAAACTATTAAATAAACTGCATAATATGTATTAATATAATAATGTTCTAAAAAAATATAATATTTTCATCATAACACCATAATATATTAGTATTATACGATGACATTTAATTTTCCGTAAGATGCAGAATTGACATATTTTTTTTTAATAATTTATTTTAATACATAGATGAATAAACATTTACATATTATTAAGAAAATAACAAGAAATATAGCATAAATTGTGTTTTATGGTAAAAATATAACAAGAGAAATTAAAAATGTGATATTTTACATTTAATTTTGTGTTTTGACTTTTTGAGATTTTGGAATGCTTGTGACTTTGTTTTTTTAATATTGACAGATCATATTATTTTTTCTTCTATTATATAACAATTTATTTTCGTCTTTATGAACATTTACTTTTATTGATTCAATCATTCTTTAAACACATTATTATGTCATATCGTGTCTTTCAGTTGACTTCTTATCTAATTTTATCTTATGGGGGGTTTTTTTTTGACAATATGGGTAGGTAGTCGCAATTATATTTTTCATTCGTGAAAATATCTATTTTCAATAGTTCTGTTCATTTGAACTTCAGTCAACACGTGTCATCGTCGTTCAACTGTATTTGATGTTTATTTTTAGGCTTTATCTCATACTTTGATGCATTAAATCAATTATTTATTATAACGCATATCGGGGCATCCGCTTCCTTCGTTTTTCGTCGAACTCAGACCTGACAACAAAATAACAAAGATATTCAGCTTGATCTATCGTCACAACTGTACACCTTGATCAATTTGGAAATACCTTACAAAATAAAGAATGATCCACCATTGTGTCATAATTAGCAGATTTATGGACACACTTCAAATTACTGTGACTATACTTTCAGCTGCGTTAAGTGCGAAAGATCACTTCACTCAGACTTCTACAGTAATATAAAGATAAATGCAGACCAGCCAAGTGGAAACATATATACTTTCTGAAAGTATAAAGAATATCAGTGTCTGTGAAGTTGACCCGCCGACTTTGTTTGCCATCAACTTGAAAACATGCCAATATATTTTGCAAATTGATTTTTAAAATTTGCAAATCAATATTTTTTCAAATCAATTAGACAAAGTCAGAGGCTTGGAAAAAACCTTGTAAAATTCACAAAATAAATATTGATTTGCAAATTCTAAAAATTATTTTGGAATTGTTTGCAATCAATCTCACACTATTGTTTTTTCGAAGCAAAATAAACTTATACGTGTTTCAATACTTGAATTTTACTCCAATAGTAATTTTGATAATAATATATTCGAATTTATTATGAAGTCTATTTTAAATTATATTAATCAGACAAATTTTTTTTTCCATTTAAATTTTTAAAATTACTAGATTTTTTCTTTTTAATAATAATAAATTTGACATGGGTCTCAAAGGATCCAAAGTTAACTTCAAAACAAAATAAAATATGTTTTAAAAATTATTATCGGTGTTAAATTTAAGTCACTACGTAGGACCATGTTAGGTCAATTTCAGTCCAAAAACAGTAGTGTGGAATCCCCTTAATCGCTGTATAAAACCTAATCCCCTATTTTCGGCTTATGAGTATTATATATTATATTATATGAATGTAATAACTATTGTTGTTTCTTAAAACATGTTATTTACGTGTAGCGATCTCTTTGTAGTTATCTTATCTCTTTATAGTTATTTTATAAACTTTTTATAGTTAATCACTATATTATACAGCGAGCGTTGATCATTATCGTCGAAAAAATATAAATATTTGTTGCTCCCGTACGCACGATTTTATATTTTTTATATTATGTCTACGGATATAATATTATATATTCTAATGGCTGTTTTTTTTTTTTTTAATTCACAAATGCCTTCCGCAATTTTAATAATTAATAATATTTCGTGAGAAACGCATATCAAGTTGACAGACATTAAATAGGTATTGTACACGTCAGATGATAATAAAATACATAAAATACAAAATAAATATTGCTCATCGTGGTGACCTGTCGCACATTTTTACACGAAAAAGGGGTCGTTTACACAACACGCCTGAACGCACCACGCTCGAGAGAAATTGATTTCGCTGCCGCCGACCCTTCGCCACCCCTCCATCACAACCCTCCGACCGTGGCCCCCGCAAACCGCTCACAGCGGCGGTGATGACTTCTACGACGAATGAAGTGTGGGTGGAGTGCGGCATCGGGTTGTTATGTAATATACACTTAATTTAAAGCCAATATAATAAGCGAAGGTATACTGCTAATTATCATTGTTTTGACTCCGAGCGTGTGCCAATCGGTTGTAGGTATACGATTTATAGATCAAGTATCCTGCAGTGTCGGATAATGGTCGGGGATGCCGGGAAGTACTGATTTCGATTCCAATTATTATTCGCGGTATATTATTATAATAATTAAGTTTAAGATGATAGAAACATATTGGAAAAATAAGCACACTACAGAAAACGTAATACGACGTTTTCAGCAAATTATTATCACAGTAATAAATCGATTTGACGTATACGATTTCTGTACGTTTATAAATTATTTAGAATGACTTAACAAACTAAAAAAAAAAAAACAGATTAGCTTACGAATACGCATTTATATACGTAGTTATCGATGTCATAGTGGTAAAAAAGGTGGTATTTTGATTAATCGTGGTCTCACAAAACTGTAGAACTTTGGTTGGACCAGTTTTAATTTTCAAAACGGATTTGATTCATTTATAAAGCGTCTCTATGCTGCGACTACGACTTTTCAACTAAGTGATACAATTTTTTTTCGATCAGAATATCAACGAACATAAAGTATCAATATAAAAGTGATACTTTTTTATATTGTCATACTATGACTTAAACAGATTTTAAAATAATAAAAATCGTTTCAGTTAAAACGTCTTAGTAAACAAATTTGTATGTTTATTAATTTCTAGATGGCCTTTTATGATATCGAATGAACTGCAGCTATATTTGCTAACACTATTTTGAAAGAAAAAAAAATATGATTTTGACTAACTCGACATAATAATACGAAATATTATATTGTAGCTGCTGACGAGTGCATACGTCTGCGGTAAGTAGAAACAATAAACCATATACATTACGTACGGCCCAATAATTTCTAAAATGTTTAATATAAGTGGATTTGCAGCATAAGAGCCCAGTACCTAGTAATTATCGTGATCCATTATTATTATTAATCATTTTAATAATAAACTCGTAATAACCAATGTAATATAATATAAACCATAAAGTATGTAATTGAAAGTTTTTACAAATATAAAATGAAAAATTGAAAAGTTTCTTTTTGTTGATAAGAGAAAAATTATTATAAATAATAAACGCACAACACGTGCATAAAAATAATATCATAACAGTCGGTGCAGCTGTTCGGACATAATTAATAGTTTTACATTAATTTACATTATGCGTTCGGTAATATTCAAGAAGAATATTAAAAACGTCGGATACGGAATATCACTCGAGGGAACAATATAACTCTTTGATAATTTTATATGTATATATATATGTACAGTAGATATACAATTATATGGTACAATAGTAATATAGGAAGTGTAAACAAGAAAATTAAAAGTATTATTTTAATTATGTTATCTTTGAGTTTCCTTACAGCATATTTTTCTTTCCGTTAATAAATTACCACTGGTTTACACTTGATGATTTTGTTTTTATCGTAAATAAACGAACACTTTTAAATAACAACTACTAAACTATCTATGTTAATAGATAGAAGCCATATTCCTCCAAAAATGAGATTTAATTTACCACCACTGCCTATTTTTCTTAAAAAATAAAAAAAAATAAATTTTGACCATTTTCTTCCCCTTTCCATTTTTCTTCAATAAGGAATTAAAAATAAAAATAATTTTTTATACAATTAAAATAAAAAAGCAAAAAGCAAAACTATATTTTTAAGTTATATTATATTCTACAAATCATTAGTCGACGCACAGTTAACTACTTAAACATAATATATTGAAACAGCCCAGATATTGATAATTCACACAAGTCTGTATTTAATCGTTAGAACTATCATTATAATCGGTAATAATTAATACACAATATGACAAACGTGTGTACGTATCTTAATTAGACTTAGTCAAACTCATGACCTATTGGCTTAATATTTTAATATTTGTAGGAAAAGGCACATAATTTTAGTTTGAAAAAATGTTCGTAAGAAATTGGAGTCTAACCTTTCTTTTGAGGAAAATTTACAGTGGAGGAACATGGTATCTCATTTTTAGAGAAAAATGGACCCGATTAAGACTCCTGCAAACCCTATCAACTTACTATCTGCAAAACGACCTAAGCGACTGACACTTCATATTTAAGTATTTTCTAGTAGTTTGATTTAAAAAATATAAAAATTTTCGATTTGGTAAAGAAGTGTACTTTGCATCGTCGGAGAAAATATTTATTATTTTCAATGGTTTTTAATAAATTTAATAAAAAAAAAAAAAATTAAAAATTTAAAAATGTACCTATAACATTTAAAATAATAATTCCCGTTAAAGATTTTTTAAAATTTAAAAAGTGCTTCGATCAATGAAAAGTAATCTTGTTTATGTATTCAAACATCTTTACATTACTTTAAGTAGGACCTTTGAATTTTTGTCAGACGTATTATATCTATTTAACGTCCATTGATTTTTAATACTTTGACCAAATCAACACACTAATAATCATTTATTACACACGCAAAAACGAGCAGTGTTCGCAAGAGACGAAAGAATTGCCTAAACATAACTCTTTAAAAAATGACCCTTTGCATCGTCCTTAAATATCACGTGTTGTGAGTGCACCTATTGATATTGTTTTGGACGTAATGCATTATACATATATAAGTGCACTTGTGTTATATTTCCGTCTTACTTACTGACGCGCACGACGTGATAAATTCGCGTTCAAAAAAAAACCAATTTCGTGTAGTATAAGCTTTAATATTGACGTGAGTTAACACTGTCTTGATCTCTAATCAAACTCAAAGATAATAAAAACATTTTCGGTACTTGTACGTAGCTTTTTTTTAATGCAATTTTAATCTTGGAAAAACGATGTAAACAATTACTGATAATGTTCTAATCTTTTGACTAGTGGTCACTATAATAATATTAAAGCTGATTTTAGTTACTACACGAAATTGGTTCTTCTGAAGGCGAATCTGATATACCTACAACTGCAGTACGTTTGTAAGACGGATACAACGCAATACTATACAACCGAGGCAGCTGTGCAGTTAAAAAGCTCGTAATTCCAACCGCTGAATAATAATAAATAAACATAATATTTTCGTTTATTTCGAGACGCTTTTTACTACACCGCTCAAGTTTAAAATAAATATTAGACGAGTTTATGATGCTATCACAGTTTTTATGCCAACGTTGCACATAATTGAACGCGAAAGCGTTTTTAAATAAATTATCAAGTGTAGGTACAGCGCGTGTGTATACAATATAGGACTAACGCGATCCATGAATATTTTTACCTAGGTATATAGTTTAGTACTCAGGTATACGTAATTTATTTTTATGTTTTGTGCATGCATATATGTACCTACCTATGTGTTGGGCACATTATTCTGTTCTATTAAATGTGTTCTTTATTATTTCTTTTTAATCGAGTACCTACGATAAAGTTGTACGTGAATAAATAATATCGAATCTATCTAATTATATATGTATTTCTCGGGGAATTTCTCTATATTTAGAGTGATTCATCAAGAATGTTTACACACACCTTTTCATTTGATAGTAAGTCTGTTCCAATTCTAATTTTTTAAATTTTTAAACACACTTAAAGACCATAAATATTTAATTATATGTAGTTTTTAAATTTCTAATCAGTTGTATTATATTATTATTATTCATTATAGACATAAAATTTATTTTTGTTATATTATAGTTGAGGTAAGATTCATAAAATCGTAACAATTACAATTAATTTCATATCATATAGGTGATGATAATTAATATGTTATTCAAACTGATAAGTTTTACTTTTTTATTTTGAAAATGTAGTTTATCACATGCAATTGATGTAGTTACATTAGAATTTATCAGGAAAAAGAGAGTTATAGGTAGGTATTAAGTCTCATATCTTATGTGTAAATTATATTACCTATTGTTATATTTATTTAGAAGTTATGTGGAAAACATCTACTTGGGTATATTGGGTATATTCATAAAACAGGATAAACATAATTCTGTATTTAAAACTTTAAAAAATAATAATAACACAGCACATGGTTCATTACATGTTGGTGCATTATTCTCGTCTTACCTAAAATAATAATATTTTAATATAACGTTTACATTAAATGTACAACAAGACTAAACTTTATAATAAAGTCGCATTAATCTAAACCTAATAACATAAGCTCTCAAAAATTATATAGATAAGACAGTAAGAGTAATTAGGAATAAATAATTATTTAATAATTGTTCATTACCTATTTGATATTTGGAAAGTATTATATCGTGTAATTCCATTATTTTCAACATGCCCTTGCACGGTATTACTTGAATTTTTTGTTGATATCAAATAATATAATAAATTATTGTGTGACCAACATACCAAATTTTATGTTCAAATTTTTTTTCCTAAAACTCAATATTTTCTACGACATGACGATTTCATATGTATTACTTCTACTCCTCGCCATACTCAGGTTTTCCCTATCGCTGTAGTGTTATTGGATAAACTGTAGGCATAAATTACGTAATATTATTATTTATTTAAAATACCATAGGTACTATGTAACTGTAATCTCGAATAAGAAAAAAAGCATTCCAATAAATATGTTAATGTGTACAGTTATCAATCATTTATCTCCGTATTAATTGTCCAAGCTTCAATATTATGTGGTTTGTATTATTTTATAACTACCTACTTGTGTGAATTCTATAAAAAGTCAAAATCATATATGGTTATAAAGCAGCAACATTAACGTTTCACGGGTCAATTGAGTATAATAAGATTTGTTTAAAATATTACGATGTAAATATATATATATATATATATATATATGTCTTTTTTGTTTTTGTCACACAAAATGATATATGCGCATGTAAGAAAAAAAATCTTCGGCGTGGGAATCACGTTTATTACTGCATCCATTTTGGACACTATCGTGATATCAATCGACCTACTTATTGCCAAATGACTAGAATATTATAAAAAACGTTAAAAAAAAATAAGAAGTTTTCCAATTTTATTCAATCTGCTGAAATAAATGTTATGTACAGCTCAAATAAAATATTTTTTATTTTCAATATCTACGGGCGGATGTTATTTAATTTCTATTTTAGTGTCGATTTAACTATGAGCTGCGGGGATGACAAAACGTAATAATACGCGCAGCTTTCTAAATACGAGATAATTATAATATATTATTTTGTGTTTATGATCTGCAACGGTAAAGGAATTAGCACTGTTTACATTTAACATTAAAACATCGTCGATAATGACGTAATGTAATGAATGGAATGCGCGATTTTGGTGTCCATAAAAGCATACGACGAATATACTCTTAACATTAATTAACGATTATTAATTTTGGACACACTTAAAAATCGAAAAATCGGAATCGATTATCTCCAGCAACCCTTTCGATAAAATCAATAAAACAAATATAATACACTCTGTACGAATCGCACTAATGAATTATTGTATTCTTTTCGTCATAATATTATACAATGTGATTGACCAACCACTATTTTCTTCAATAATGCAATAATTATTCTAAATCTAATTTTTGGAATTTTAAAATGCCCACACCTATTTAAATACTATGATTTCAAACGATTGAGATTTTTTGTATTACTTAAGTAGTTTCCTGTGAATATACAAGCTTCTGTTTTTCAAACGAGAATCCCCTTTTTATACTATTATATATTATTTAGCAGATAACGATACAAGTATAATATTTTGTTTACAACTTATAAAAACAAATTTTAGTTAATCGTATAATATGACCCATCGTAGTTTTTTAGTTATAAAACGTCTCCATAAATTATTATTTATACGTATAAACCTACTCTTGCTGTGATTATTCTTTTCATATCGATTTCGTTTCATAAAACTTAATTAATTTTATTCGTGGTAATGTGTTATAACAATAACGCAGGCCACTGCAGCAGCGAACAAGTCTGAATAAATTGCTCAAATTATTATGACGTAGGTATTGCTGCGGTAACCACATGCTGTGGTCATTAAAATACTGCGGTCATTACCAATTACCATAGTATTAAATCAACTCTATTGCACTGTGGCACATATTATTATACAACGTGGTTAACATGAACGTTTAATCATATACATATACTCTGTTTTCGTCACACGCCGATCACTTATTGGTTTATGATAATAAAATAGTGTAGGTGTTATACAAGGTGTAACATAATGTCTCGACAAATTAGATGACTAAGTTGTTCTAAATTTCTAATCAATATTTAAAAAAAAAAATTGTATTTATAATCTTTATAGACGTTCGCGCTTTCAAGTATGTACGAGTATACTATACAGTATAATGTATTATTTTATTTTTTGAAAAAATCAAAACAGCAAATCTATAAATCTAATTTTTAGAAAAATCTTGATGTTAAAAATATTATAACTTTTTCAAAATATTATTTTTATTTTTAATTTTCAGATGCATGTATATCTTAAATTTTTGATCATCTATATAATTTTTATAGTTTTGTTTCATACGTTTAACTTATAAACATTTTTCATTTTTATTTGTCACATCCTTTTGTTACACTCTATATATGTATTTAGTGGGTACTTAACAGTTAGTCGCGTAAACAAATCGTTGTCAGCGATTTCGCTTTCTTGTATTTTATCGTTTCATAACAATAATAATAATAATGCGTGCACACCTAGGAAAATATAATCATCCGAGATTCAAGAAATCGCAGTTGAATAAATGTTAAGAACTTGACGACGTTCATTTTTTTTTACATCCGTTTCGTAATATTTAAATAAAAAAAAAAATCGATTATTGATGCGCATTATATTATAAAGAATTGTAACTTGATTCAAACTCATCTTTTCAAAAATTTGTTTACATTCAAATATAAAAGAACACCAAACGTGTATCAAAGCGCCATATCGCATTGTTACCAAAATAATTATACAATAGCTTTTTGATTCTTAGAAGACTTAAAAGTTAAAACTTGAAATATTCGATTATAATAGGTATCTAGGTGTATTCCTAACCTGCAAGGGTGTATTATATCGATGAAACGAGGTTAACTTACATCGATGTACACCACCACAGCTATAAAATACTTATACAATAAACTTAGAAAATATGTGATAAGCATAGGCATATACGTTTTATACGTTCCATAAATGAATGAGCTATTATAATACAGTCTAACTACCGTAGATGTAAGAAAAATACTTGGAAACTTTTCATTTACGAAGAAAAAAATTGTATACATTATAATAAATTTGAATACAATTTTGTACACTAGATTAAATTGTATGATGTTTCGTGTATGCACCTATAAACTACATAATTTAACGATATGAAATCAATAGTTATGAGAATAACATCATCTGAAGTACATACACTGATAAAGAGTTTTTGTTTTCTAATTCCTTACACAATTAAAGACTACATACTATAGTTGTGGACGAATTGTTGAGGCCAATATTATAGCATAACAATTTGTAGATATAGACTTAGTTATCAAACTACTATTTGTGAACACTGTACATCAAGTTTATAAAAATCATGTGAGTGGCGGCAGCAAATTAGAATATATCACTTTATCACTTTTGGAGTAATTAGACAAACTATCAAAAAAAAAAAATTGGCTGGTGGGATTAAGAATATTAATTGTCTCTTGTAAAAGAGCAATCGTTAAAAATTCTTAAAATGTTTATCTATTCATTTCACTATTTGAATAATGCAATAAATGTTTTGAAAATGCATCAATCATCCATATCGAACACAAATTACTAAACGCCTGCTGCCTATTATTATATTATCAAAAATAATGATTGGAAATTTGTCAGCGATTATTATTACCTATATTATATTTGTATCCACAATTTGTATGTCACCTTTTTAGATTTCGTCCACAATCAGGAAACACTAAATTAAAAATATAATTTCATAAGATTTTGCACATTTTGGTCTTTTAATTGGGCATCTATTTGGTGCGTTTAGTTGTAAATAGTGGTGTTCTAAACCTTCAAAGATACATTTTGGGCCGATGAAGCCCGTCAGCAAATTCATGACGCAATAATATAATATATTATATTATTATAGTTGAGTACCATGTAAATATTTTATTATCGCAAACACGCATTGACGACAAAAAAAAAAAGAACCATTTTCGCAGATTAAAACTAAAACGTTACTGGACAATGATAATAATAATTATTGTTACCTATCATGTTCGTTAATTATTGAGCTTACTGTTCCGTTAAGTACCTATATATATTATTATAATGTACGGTTTTCTGCGCAACCATATGCCGCGTATGTGTCTGCGAGCATTGGTCTGTGACGGATAATACATAATATATACTCGTCGTTTGTGTTTATAATAATACGTAATGTACGATTAAGTATAGGTATAATAGGAGTACACGTAATGATTATATTATGGTGATATAGGAATTGAATGGTTTCCGTCGAATGCGGCGGCGGTGATTAGCGGGCGAGGAGTGGCGCAGGAAAAGGAGAAGGACGAGCAAGCGGAATCGGAGTAGCACATTATTATATTGTAATATTATTCGTACCTAATCCGTAGTAGTGGCAGACGTTTAATCGTATACATTGCAATAATTATAATAATATATTATAACGTCATACCTATGCAGATTAAAAAAACGTTTCGTTTCGTATCGTTATCATACCTGACGCGTGTAGCACTAAGTATCCACGCACGGATATTATAGTCGTGCCGATTGAAATGTTCATATGTATATTATATATTATAAAACATCGTAAAGTAGAGTGAACGATTAAAAAAAAAAAAAAAAGATTTATATCACAAAAATTATTCACAGGAGAAGTTTACATATATTTTATTTAGTTGCTCACTATCATACGCCAATCTTCATCATGTCTCCCCTTATTCGAATATAATAATGTACATATTTTATACTAAATTTATCAGTAGGTACCTATTTATACATTATTTAGAAATATTATACAAAAAACATTTATTGCGCAGTTTGCATTATAATACGTATTTTCATAAGGTCTGAATAATACATAATATTATATACAATATTTACCAGAAGACAAAGTCGTCTCAACGTTCCTTTAGGTTACTTTCCTATGTTCGTCCTCAAATTCTTTTAAAAATTAAATCGAAAAATGAACGAAAAATTTGTTAGTTCACGATTTTATGATTATAATATTCAAACAATACGCTCGTATCCTATAGATATATACATATATATTATTTTGACAATCGCCGAATGTTCGCGGGAAAATGCATTTGGTAGGGAACTGTTGTAACTATGATTAGCATTATCGGTGATGATCACAGGTGAAAAATAATATTATAATTATATTTTATAATTAGTGGCGTAGTAAACTTGACATTTTTCAAGGGCTAATTAATAGTATTTCACCTATCCTTCAACAATAATCCGATAAAGGCATTCACTGTAATCTTCATAACTACCTGTCGTAGTTATTACTAAAAAAATGTAATACCTATAGTTAATACTAAATTATCATCTATTGACCATTATTCACCCACAAACCCTTAAAAAAACTCTGCATAGGCGGCCGCCTCTCGATTATCCCCTTTGCCACGGCACTGTTTGATAATCATCCGTTCTACAAAGTATAAATAATAAAACGCAGTACAAAAGTTTTAAAAGTTTCAAGTACCTACGAATAATATTTTTAAATTACAACAAAATAACTAAAATTGTTATTCTTTGTTTAAATATCTGATTTTGTCGGAATTTGAACTTAAAATATTTATTAAAAAGAACTATTATTATATATGTTTTAGATTTTTTGGTTATAGTATGAACTATACTTATGAGAAACCTTGTTTTACTTTTTCAATCCTTAGCCATAAAAATTGAATATTCATAAATTTTTAACTACAAAATAATTTGCAATTTTTCGTGATTTTGATGAATTTTGTTAAACTTTGAACTTTAATTGCTTATAAAAAAAAAATTGTGCCTATGTATCTTTAATATTTTTGAACTGTTTTTAAAATAGCTCATGAGGAACTTTGTATTAAACTTTCAAGCTATTTGATACAGAACAAAGAAATTTTAATCGATATTTATAGAAAAAAAGATTCGCTTTCCCACCAGAAAATATATTGAAGTTTAAAATCGAAGCATTACTACTTATTATCGTGACATAGACACAAAAAAAAACCACACACATAATTTTAAAATCAATACATTTATCGTTCCACTCAGAATCAAAACACATTATGTTCTTGTACCTTTATAATATTATGTTGAAAGAATTACTGAATAATAATATTATATTAAATCCAACAACTTTGCAATTATTATTAAGTTTTGCTGAATGCAAATTTTCTATTTCTACTAACCTAACCTCTTGATATTGTAAGTTATTATAATAATATTATGTGTTGTTTAACAATATCGCGCGGTTTCGACGTTTTTATCATGTGGTCACTCAAGTCAAATGGTAATTTATTTATATTTCGTATTTTTATACTTGGAAGTTGCATCTGATAAAAATAATATTGCGTTAAATCAGTAGACATGTATTTTCGTCACGAAGAATTAATAATAATAATAATATAATACATATTATGCGTATATTTTATATGAGCACGAAAATTCTCACAACCGTTTTGATTGGAGTTGTCGATCTCATCGTCTGTCGATTTTCATATTGGATATTAAATTATATTTATATTTTAATATTTATACATCAATTATCTTCCCATTTCGCGCAATAGTTATTCCGGAGAGGAATTCTTCTAGAAAACGCGAGCTGCGCCACATCGCATATTATTATATTATATACACGCGCGACATTCCATTACATAATAGAATTTCGAAACTAATTCGGAAACAATTGTACTTCGGTTGTTCTCTCGACGGAGATTATAATCTGCCGCAAAGTATATATACTCGTATTTATATACATACATATATATATATAACTGAGTACCGCCGACTATAATGCCACGATTGTTCTTACTGCGTTTTTTTTCGCGTTTTAATATTATTATATTATCTGGAATATAAAATAGTGTACACCAGAAGCGGATAATAATACTAAACTGCAGTACACGCGATAATCTTTCTTATAAAGTCGCCTGATGCGATATAGAAGGATTGCGGATTTGTACAATAATTGTTTGATTTGTAATGGGACTGCGCAGAAACAAAACATTTATCGAGTAAGACAATGCGTTTAAGACTATATTATAGCATTTTTGTTTTTGTATTATCACATATTGCAGTATTATGTTTTAACGGTTCTAAAAAATTCTGTTAAAGTTTTTTTTATATTTTGAACTTTGCCTCATACCGCGTGCGATATTAAATCACATTTGAAATTTAAAACGAATCTTGGCTATTGGATGAGTACTTAATATATACAAGGTGTTTTTTGAAGCATGCTCACACCCATTTTCCTTTAATAGTAAATTTATTCGAATTCTGGTTTTTAGAATTTGTAAGTATACTTTATGTAAAGAACTATATTTTTAAATTCCTGATATTTTTTTGTACCACAATTAAAGAGTGTTCTGTGGCGATCCAAACGTCTATTTTTCAAATGAGAACCACCTTTTTTATTGAAAATTATTTAGCGGATGATTTTTTTGAACATTTTGATATATCGAAATTAAAATTGTAATGAATAATTTCTGAGTTGTTAAAGTGTTTATTCTAAGAACAATAATTTTTAAAAATTGTTTTACAAAAATATAAACTATACTATGTTATTTTTATTATTCTTGGATCATTTTTACAAATTATTTATATTGAAATAGATCAATAGTAATTACTAACATTTTCAAATCGTCTAAGCCCCAATTTCTACTTAACCCATCACCATAGACAAATTATTTTTAGTACACAAAGTTCTATAACTCAAATATTAAAAAAAACTACAAGTTCGAATTTTAATTTAGATACGTTGAAATTCTCAACAAAAATATCTACTGAGTAAATTAAAAGCGAAAAAGGGTTCCTATTGAAAAAAAAAGTCTGTATTGTAACAGCATTACATCATAAAAATGGGCGAGTGTGCCTCAAAAACCGGGCTTTCAAACGTTATGTATTATGACAAAAAACGATTGAAATTTGTAAACGTAATTATAAAACAGAAAACGGTAAACAAAAATAATTAAATATCACAAAACAAAACAACGATTAACAAAATAATATGATATATTATTGAACAAAACATAACGCAAAACGAAATAAATAGAATATCGTTGGGTGAAAAATTACACAAAACAAAATAATTTAAAATATATTTACTTAAAAGTTAGGTTGCGTAGAAATATTTATTCCACTCGATTTATTTTTGATCTTAGCAACCAATCCATGAATTTGTTATATTCCGCATCCGGGCCCGCATTAGATATTATTACTAACTATAAAACGATATACAATGAACACAAAAGTTGCATGACGTTTAAATTCTGAATAACGATAAACGCAAAAATTGTAAAACGTAAAAAGAATTTTTTTTCAGATGCAACCCCTGTTTAGTATATTTGTGTATAGACTCATCACTTGTCACACTCACTTTACCTACACTTTACCTTAATTACTGACATTAAATAACCATGTGGTAAAAAAAAAAATAATTTAAATTTTTTCCGACCGCGTTCCTTAACGTTGGCGTTTCGAACACAACATTTTAAACACTGCGCAATTCTCATTTTAAGCACTATTATAATATTAATATTAAATATAGTTATTATAAATACTTTTTTTTTTTGTTTATTTAATATAAATAAAATTAAAAAATTAAAAATATAATTTTTTTATACCGTATTAACTACACGAGCTTTGCATAAATTGTGATATACATAAAATGTATAGAATATGCAGCTGATATAGGTCACAATATTAAAATGTATAATGCATGCCTAGATAAGTATTATACATTTTTACAGTGTACTATTATTAATGTGAAATAGTATTTGTATGATTTATGTTATATACAATGCATATATTTTATTATATTATTTGTTTATTTTGTCCGCGCGATAAACTATAGCGTCATTATAATATTAATATATTGTTGGTCGGTGTGTTCGTCATCAATTTAACTCCTACCTATGTATAAATAGAGATTAATTTTCACGATTCGCATCAATATCGGAGGTTATACTTTGTAAATAACGTCCCATTTCAAAGAGATAATTTCTGTAGACTTTATAGAATACTCTACGCGTGATTTGCAATTCGATATAATAGTAGTTATAAGTGTATATAGTTTCAAATATACAATATAATATAATATACGCGCGTGTACCTATAATACGCACTTTCTGATTTTGTTTTACGATTTTTTTTCTTCGCCTTCCCATTGTTCGGGCGTTTACATTTTTTAATGTCATACCTATAGACTTTGTGCGTGGTTTATAATGATCTCATATCTCTACACGCCGCCCGCGGGAAACACATAATTATTATATTACATCTTACTGAAAAGTATCCCATATAATGTTTCCGTTTTCATTCTCGTAAACGCTCTCCGGTGTTCTTGTACATGCATCGGAGTTTTTATCAATCACGTGAAAATTATTCGGTTTCCCGACTATGTTTGTTAGTAATACATTCAGGGCTTACATTTGAAATCAAAATTTCGTTTCACATTATTTAAAATCTAAACGTTATACAACTTTTATGTTTATCGTTAAAAATAATATATAATTGTGTGGAATAGCCCAAATACGGAATACAGTAAATTCTTGGATTGATAGCTAAATCACGTGGAATAAATATTTCTACGAAACTAATATTATAACTTTTAAGTGAATGCATTTTAAATTATTTCGTTTAATAATATTCTAGAAAGTACGTTTTGCTGTATGTTTTATTTAATGATATATATTTTGTCAATCGTAATGTTTTGTTTTGTGGCATTTGATTATTTTTGTTTACCGTTTTCCGTTTTAATTACGTGTACAGACATCAGTCGTTTTTTGTCGTGCATAAGATTATAATCATAACATTACTTTAACGTTTGTGAGCCCGCCCCGAGTGTAATGAATTATGATGTTATAATATTATTATTAATACGTCGACATTATATAATCGTAGCCCGTAGGTATACGCGTATCCTAAGTACGTCGTAGAAGGCATATAACATGACTTCGAACGAGTGAGTGATGTTATATTACATATTGTTATACGGATGATGACAAAACGATGATGGGTTTTCAATGTCATCGTGTAGATATAGACAGAGATCCATTATGAGCAGGACGACGAGGAAAAGGAACGCAGATAAGTCGTGTATTTTTTTTTCTTTCGTCGTTATTAAACCAGTTTCTGCGACGAACCGGGACAGTTATTAATAATTGTTGTCGTCGTCATACGCAGTTGTGGCGTACATTATTATATATCTCCCATAACCCTAAGAAGAATGATTTTATTTTTATAAATGCATTAATGTGCACTCGGTGGCGTATTTAGGATGTCTTTGGGGGGGAGAGATATGACTAAAAAAAATTGTTTCCCTTGAAATACGTACGTACATAATATTAGTAGGTAGTAGACACTTATCAGTTTTTAAGAACTACGTAGTTATTAGTATTATGCATACGTAATATCGTATAATAATTTATATAAATTTACAATCAATATAAATTAAACAATGAATCAAAACAAACTCCCAGTTACCTAGGTTTTAGGCGATTTCGTCAATTATTTCTTCGACATCCAATTTCATATTGTCGTGGATGGATAGCATCGCGACTCCATTCGATCTGCTCAAAAATTAAAATATTTTATTATCGATTTGCTTTTATTATCTACAATTGATAAAGTGATGAATGGAAAACACAACTGTAACCATTCACATATATTGTGTGAAAAAAAAAATAAAGGTCAAGGGGGGAGATATATATATTTCCTCAATTCCGCTCCTCCCCTTAAATACGCCAGTGAATTATTTGCAATGCGGTTGCATCGTGAGATGTGTGCAACATAATATATAATACATCCTAAACCTATAAATGTTTATAGTACCGATACAGTATTAAACGCGCATCATCGTCAAGGCTATTATATTCGATGCATTTTCAAATGCATGTATGTGTATATAATATATAATACGTATACGCGTATTATAGTATACTTGCATTACAATATTGCCTGCGACGAGTGCTCAGTCCACAACTGATTTACAACAACGTATCCGAATTATCCGTTCAGGATTATATTATATATTGTAATATGTATATAAACCTAGTACTGTCATATAAGTGGATCGGTTTATATGGTCATTTACCGTCATACACTCGCGTGTACACTGTTGTAACGATATGTATTTGTATTATATATAATTTATACGATTGAAATGCTCCGCCATCAACACGCATCGCTTGCACGAAATAGGTAATATGCGATGTGTAGAAATACGAATGTTGCGGAATATAATGCGTAGGAAAATCTACAAACCTAGACGTAGGCATAGAATTATTACCGATTGCCGAAAAACTATTGTTGGTGAATACATAAACGCGTCGGTATTGAGTATAAATATGTGAAAATTCTCTAGGCGAGAAAATTAAACTTTAATAGTACCTGTTATAACTACATAGTATTAAATCGATGGTTGAAGTGGTGGGAGGGGGGGGGTGATGCGAGGGGACTAAATCCTATTCTATCATCCGATCGCGATTAATAAGCTTCCTATTTAAAGTTTTCTTCAAAAGTACGCGGAAGCCTTGAATTCTAAAATTGCAGAATCAAAAAAAATGTCAGAGGTTTTATGCAAATACAAATTGAACAATATTTTTAAAATTCAACCTGGGCACGATGCCATGATCCAAGAAAAAAACAGTAGGTACAGTTGTTATACTCTGCAGTAAAATTGTAATCAAACCTTATAGTTCTATACCGAAAATAGCAAAGACCAATATTTACATTAGGGGGTATTTTGTGTTTATGATTTTTGTCGGTAAAGTTTTTTTTTTCGTGTAATCAATCTCAGAATCGAATTTTATATTTTCTTAACTGTATATAAATAATTAAAGACATTTTATTAGGCACTACATGATATCTGATTACCATGCATTGATAGTTCAGTATAATATATTAAAAGAGAACAGTGTTTCTATCTACAGGTCAACTTTTAGTATCAATAAAAACATCAATAAAGTAATAATTTAGTAGGTATAACACAGTGATTTAAAGTTTATGAAACCAGAAAGTTTTTCACAACCAATTCGAACCAAATGATCTATAATGACTTAGCCAATATATTAGGTAGGTATTATATATAAGCTCTTTATTGTTGTTTATGTACAATAAGAGTGACACAAAGATTTTTTTTTGTGGGGGAAGGGGTAGATGGATTGGGCTGCGAACGTTTTAAGTGGCTTTGTGTAAGAATTTTCAATTATTACCCAATTTATAGGCAAGTTTCCAAATACGCTACAGTCAAAAGAAAAACAATTAAAACTTAAAAGTCAAACCTAACGATGATGATAGTAAATAATCACAGTACATAAATATGTGTATATTATTATAGGAGAATTTGTAATTTGCATCGTCGCAGGTAATTGAAAATAGCGTTTGTAATTTGCACCAAAATGAGTAAGTATTCGATTACCTGCCGAGTTATCGATTATAAAGTAGGTATTCGAATATTCGTTGAATAAGTTACGTTCTAAACAAAATCGCGATTTGTGTTAAAATGATACAATATAAAATATACAATTTAATATAGTCTAGACATTTTTCTACCTTAATAAAAACCAAGTTATAATACAAGGTTTATAGACACTCTATTCAAATTTAAATCGCATACAAATAATTTAAAATCATTTTGAAATTATATTTTTGCTTAAAACAATACAATAATATTATAACATTTTATATATTATATGTTTTTCATAATATATAATTATTAGAAACGGTATAGCTTTTAAGTCAATATTGACGTATCGTAGATTGATGGAAAAAGTTACTATTTATAAGTCAAATAACCTCTCAGAATTTAAAACGGAATATTCTGTGTTATTAACTTTTCTTGTATCAATGTCTTATATATAATATTAAAATAGTAAATCAGTGTAGCCCATAGGTGCAACTAAACCTTTAAAATGTAGTGTGCTAAAATTGTAAATGACTTATAAAGTCTTCGTGGTCCACACACTCTATTACTAAAACTACACGATCTTATAAGTTACAAACCAACAATAATCGATGCATTACAACTTTTTATACACATTTTAACAAAATTCATATTAATGATAAAATCGAAATAAGTATATTATCCATTTTATTAATTTAAATTTAGATTTGGCCAATAAAACGTTAGTATAAAACTCATGGGAATATGCCAGTAATATTGCAGTCCACCGTAGGCCGCAGCATACATCTACATAGCGCTATCAATCATAGGAATATAGAATAATTTAAAACAAATTATTTATATAACTTATGAGTCATGACCAAAATAGTTTTAATTTTTTTTTTTTTTTTGATAAATATTTTATAACTTAAAAACATATAATTTATGAAATTTCAATAAAATAACAACAGTTAGGCCTAAAAAAACAAGAGATGCTAAAATTGAACTCGAGAGTGCTAAAAACCCCTTTTGCCCCCCTCCCAACCTAGTTGCGCTATTGGACTGTAGTTTATAGTTACAGTCGTATAGATAATATAATACTATAGGACCGTTATAATATTAAGTGTATTACCTAAACGAGCCGTTTATTCGTTTCGGACAAGACAGGACTAAAATACGCAATTACTAAAACGCGGTATGCCGGTATAACCGCGAAATACGTAGATACCCCTACGGATATACAGAGAGTAACAGAAAGAACTGACTAATGAAATAACTTTTGTTCTAATCAATATTTTAATTTTTTTTTATATAAAATGTATAGATACTCAGACTACATGTCAAGTATATAATTTTTTATTTTCATTTTTTAAAACTGAAAATAAAAAAAAGTTTAAATTTGATTCAATTTTTTTTAGAAAAATTCAAAATAACCAATTTGTAAATCTAATTATAAGAAAAATGTTGATAGATAAAAAAATGTTCTAAGTTAAGTGTTTTATTTTATTCAATTTTTTAAAATATCAATATTTTTTGTAGTAAATTATTTTGAACCGTAATAACTTTTTTCAAAATATTATTTTTGGTAATTCTTAGACACGAGCAAATCTTAAATTAACCATATAATATTCGTATTTTTTTTTTCATACGTTTAACTTTTATCAATTTTCTGTTTGTGTTCGTCAGCTCTTTTGCGTTACACCCCGTATGCATATTGTACAATAATAATAATAATAATAATAATACGAGTTCGATGTGCAGCATTGTAGGTACACGTAGGTATATTTTGTTTCGTTATTCGTAATGCAGTCACACGCATAAATGGTTATTTTTCGAACAAAGTGATAAATACGGTTTTCTGCGGTACGGTGCGGGGTGCCGGGCCTCGAGCGCGACGGAGGGCGCGTAATTTTATTATAATATTATTATTATTATTATTTATTTTGCGCGAATAAACGGACGAGATTGTGTGTGCGGTCGGGCGCGGGCGACAGAGAGGGATTATTATTATTATCATTATTATTCGGCGTGTGTACAGAGGGAAAGCGGTGCCAAAACGCCGTGGCCGCGGCGAGCAGGGTGTATGGGGCGCGCTTTATTTCGTTTGGCGGTCGACGCGGCTGAGGTCGCGTGTGCGAAGGGGGCGCGCCGCGGCGGTAGAGGGGCGCGCGCGCGGCGGAATCCATGGCGACTAATCGACCGGTCACGTAAGCATGCGAATGACAAACGAGCACGTGCGTTCTCCGCGAGCGTCGCGAAAACTGGCGGAAAAAAAAAAAGGCCGACTCTCGAAATCGCCGCGGTTGTGCCGCCGGAGTAGAGGTTTGCGTTTTTGTTATTTATTTATTTTTTTTTTTTTTTAATTTTTCCGACAATTTAATAAAAAAATTTGATTCATTCTATGTAACATCGGTAACTAATATTGTATAATTTTCATTTTTTTGCAGGGTTGACGGACGTTATAATCACGTTATGAATGTACCGCTGTATACGTGAAAAAACGATTGAAATTTGTAAACGTAATTAAAACGGAAACAATAATAATTAAATATTACAAAAGGCAAAACAAAACACAACGATTACGTAACAAAATATAATATAATATATTACCATTAAACAAAACATAACGCAAATCAAAGTATACCAAAAATATAGAATATCATAAAACAAAAAATAGCGTAAAACGAATAGTTTAAAATTAGTTATAATATTGATTTTGTAGAAATATTTATTCCCGGCATTAGATATTATTTTTAATGATAAAACGATAATGATAAACGCAATATTTGTACAAAGTTTTAATTCTAAATGACAATAAACGCAAAAGGTGTATAACGTTTTTAATCGAAAATCTGAAAATTTATATAATGTTTAGATTGTGAATAACGAAAAACAAATTTTTTTTCAAATCTAATCCCTGCTTTTTGTAAGTCTTAAATATTATATGTTTTTGAAACTATACCAAGGTTAAAAAAAAATTTAATACAATATATGTTTACAATTAACTTTGGTTACATTCTAGTTGGGTCCAAAAATAATTAAAGTTCTAAATTTTGTATTAATCGGATCTGGGCGAATAAAATAATTTGTCCTGAGTCCTGGCAAAAATTGGAGCATTTTTACTGCATCAAAAAATTATGACAGACTGTAAAAAAACTCATATCATTGTAAAATCAATAAATTATTTCGTTCCGCTTAGAATCTAAAATTGAAAATTGATAAAATTTAAAATGTTCATTCTCGTCAAAAATTTGTAAAGTGTACTATAACCAATGCAAAGTAATCTTGTAATCTTGTTTATGCATTTGAATATCTTTACATTATTTAAATCGAACATTTGAATATACTTATATTTTTGTCAGGCATGTACCTATATAGTTACTTTACGTCTATAAATTGATTTTAAATATTTTGATATAGTGACTAATTCACATGTTATAACTTATAATACAACAATTAAATCATGGAAATACCATTTTTTCGTTTATTTATCCGGTTTCGATTGAAAAAATAAAATATTGTTTAAAAATCAATTCGATTAAAACATGGTAAACTTGTTGAACAGAACTCGTTTTTTATAATATATACGCGTCTTTCAAACGTACAACATAGCAAAGTTTATTTGGCAGAACTGATTTTATGTGAATAGATTTAATATTAAAGTAAGCTCGTCTACTATTGATTTAAGAGTTAAGAGCATTATCTGTGCTCGTACATAGGTTTTTTACTGTTTTTCGATTTTTGAGCATATTATGAGCATTTTTAATGTTTTATATTTTACTTTAATTTTAAGGAAACAACACAAAATTGGTTTTCTGCCGATTACAATTTTGCTTTGTTGTACGCCTGTAAGACGGAAACAACACAACCTGCTTATGAGACATCTTCCCTTTGATGAATCAAAATCAGTTTTGAAAGTTAAAATATGTCTTACCAAGTACCTATACCATTTTGACATGCGATTATGTCTATTAAATACCTCCTATAATATAATGCACTCGATGCAATAGTGCAGTAACTATTTATTCTAGTAATATTCATATTACTAACTACAATACGAGTACATTTTATATTCGTTGATTAGTTGCATACAATATATTATACTATAATGTCACATTATTTGACGTTTGCTGTTTATTTTTATTTTAGCATATGTCCGCTGGAACAGATAATTTAAAATTCTAGTGTAATAAGTATTTTTGATGCATTAATCAGTACCATCATAATTTATTAAAATATACAAATATTACAACCATTTATAAACTTAAACAGTTTATAAACGATTTCATAATTATATTAACAAGAATTGTTAAATAAACTATGAGTTCGATATTAAATTATTCAACTAAAATAACAAGGGTAATTATATTATTTATTTAATACAATATTTCGTCAAAACGAATTACGATACAGAATAACCCTTTAAAATTGTTAATAGGTACAGTAATTAATGTCATAATAATATTATACGTTAAAACCTTTATGAAAAGTATACATTATGTTTAATGTATAATTAAAATTATAAATGTAAATTTATAAGTTTATAAAAATCCTTTGTGCAGCCAATGACCCAAATATTGCCAATGGTCTTTTAAATAATAATAAAAAAAATGTATTATACGTATTAATTGTGCGACTTGCGGTGTTAAAAAAATTATCGTGTCATATAAATGTTAGATATTTATTTGACTTCTTTCTCTATAGTTAGGATGATTTTACCTCGAATTTGTCGGTAGTCATTATTATAAAATATTGAACAACATAATTATATGTATATACGTAATTAGTATGGCTCAACGAGTAAAAATTTAACTCTTTTTATTAACATCGTTTTTATAAACGTATAGGGTGAGTGCTGACTCATAGCACACCAATATAATATTATTATTATTATTATTATATTTTATTGGCACCACGGCTACCGATATCCCGTTATCTTTAGTTTGGTAATTACCGGGCCTGTGGTACGTTTACTGGATATCGATGCAGCCGTTTGCCTATGAATCGTTTTTCAAATCAAATATTATTCTATTTACGTTCGTTTCCACACTTCCATGCACGTTCACGTATAATATCGTATTATATTCCGTTATGCGTTTAACATAAACAAACGCCCTTAGATACCTATATTAAATTGTTTAATTTCAGGATAAGGCTAGATTTTATTGTGTTTTCATGATATTTTTTTAATGGTCATTGCGGACGTCTTGTCATGACTAAATATTTTACTAATTTATGAGCACATGATTTTTAACATTTCTCTTTTGTGTCAACTAACCGCAATGTTCTATACATATTATTATGATTTTACAATAAAGGGTTATTTATGCGAATTATAGTTTTAAATAAGATTTATTTAAATAATATAAGAGGAGGAATATTATCAGTCATCACTATCCTGTAAATGAACAAATTCACGACCTATCGTGTCCGCCGTCGTTGTGCTGCGGCTCAGTAACCGTCTTGTTCGTTTTCCTCATGTTTTCCACGCGTTTTCCCCGAATCGAAACACATAAGTAACATCCGAAGCTTATACTGTTGAGCTGCAACCCCGATTACGGACGGATAAAATATATCTTTTTTCGAGAACATATTTTGCAGTTTGTATCTCGTGCACCAGATCGACCGCGCAGGTACCTAATATAATATATATACAGACACTGACGGCGAAATCGTCGATCGGTTACATTTCGATTTCATCTGCAAACGGGACGCCGTCCGTAGAATATTTAATTCCGTACGCGGCTTTATCATAAATTATTGGCAGAGTTTTCCGCTTTAAAATTTGAACGCTCGGCGTAGATCGTGCATTACTTTTAATGAAGAAATTGTTTTTTTTTTTAATCGGTTAATATATGGTGACATGCGATATCATACGTAATTTACTCGATAATAACTACTCATATGACAAAAATTCAGAGCACGATGGTTTTCAGAAGGCTTTCAGATATATTATGATAATATTGTGTAGGTAAACCACATATCCCCATCACGGCTTGGTGTACAATAAAGTACATTATCTACTGCAGCTGTTGTCAGTGTCGGTCTAACCCACCCGACTAGGCAATTGCCGGAGGCCCTAGGATATTTTTCAATATTTAGGGCCGTAGTCATATGGGAAAACATATAATTAAGCAGGGGTCGGAAACCTTTTTGATGTCAAGGACCAAAAAATGAAGATACATTTTTTACGGGTCACAATTTGAATATACCTTACTTGATATATAAGAATGTATGGTCATAGGTGCATTTAAAGTTTATTTTATTTAAGTTCATAACTGCAGTTAGGTCCTATATTAATTTAACAAGGTATTTAAAAATAAACAACGTTTTAATCCGCTGTTTTTAGTCCACACTATCATAGTTCGTTGACGTTTTACTATTTTGGTTAAAATATGTTTTAAAAAAACCATAGTAATGAGAATAATTTAAATGTCACACATTTTATCGATTATAATATAATATTTATATATAAAATGTGTGCGTATTATAACATATTTGGCTGAATGTTGTTTTAATTATGTAAAATGATATTAAGTGAGTTCGTATTTCGTGGTGTCTAGGCTACGCCGAACAATAATGCAAAACTGAAAACACTGCGATAGTAATACCGCATGACAGTTTATAAAAATATTATAAATATTATAATAGACATTTAACTACAAAAGCTTAGTGTTTTATTTTTTTATTATTCAATTGTCATAATAGTGATTAAAATGAAGAATAAATAAGTAGACATTTTATATACAATAAGACAAATTAAAGAAATCGTCTAAGTTGATAAATAATGTTATTCAGGAATTTAAATTTACATTTTTATTAAAAACATCGAGTCTACCAGCCGCCTGTTAAATCGACATACACGCGTGCGTATTATATAAATACATATAGTAAATTCGAGAGCACTTGCACTGCGCAGCTCTGCTATATAGAAGTTGCAGTGCAATTCAAATGGGGTATATGAGTTTGACAACTTATTTGAATTAACTCCATGGAAAATAATGGCATAATGTAGATTATAGCGCTAATGAGACATACACATGTTTTTAGACTTTTAAAATCAGTAAAATCAATATAAATACTTTTTAATTGAGCAAACGTTTCTATAAAAAATCTATGTTTTTTTACTCGAAATAATTAATGTATACGTTAATTAGGTGACCGTAATTAAAAAATTATTATAAAATCACAATTCTTATGAATTGAATTCATAATATAGTTTATAAACTAATATTGTATATAATATACTATGTATTATCAAACGGGTAAATCTGTACACCTATACCTATATAATACCTATATCTGACCAATTAAAAAACACGAACATAACATTTCTTTGATTATCTCCTATTTATATAAATATAAATCAGATTTGACTTCTTTATTCAAATATAATGCACACTCAGTATTATAGTATACTGTTCTTTGATACAATTATTTTTAATTTTCAATTTTTTGTCCCCTTTCTACATTTTAAATAATAATGTTAATACATTTTCCAATAGTTTTGTAAATTTCACCGCATCCAAAAATGATCAATATATTGTTTGCATATTTTTAAATAAATGTCCGTCGAAGAAAAAAATAACTATATAGGTACCTACTGCAGTTGCTGATATAATGATAATATACTTATCACCTGGAGCTGAAAAATATTATAACGATCGTTAGGTCGTTTAGCGTTTAAATATCGTATGCAATTTACTTTAACACATTCTATTAAAATTTAACCGTGAAAAATTGCGATAACTCAATCGTCATTAAATCGTCGTATAACTTAATATTATATCGAAAAGAAGTCGTTTAATGTATTTCTTTTCTGAAGTCTTAAGTGGATGTCAGCGAAGTATTTGTTTTCATTCTCAGAGACACGCTCGACATATTACAGACAAAACATATTCACGTGAAATCCTTTTTTATTTATGACTTTTCAGTGAACTTATAAAAATTTAAACTAGATTTACCTATTACAAAATATATAGAAAATAATATTCTAGAGCAGTGTTTCTTAAACCATAGGTCATCGTACTTAATCTTTAATGGACACTTTAGGATCGTCTCGGGTAAGGTGTCTAAGGCAGCTCTGGCTATAGGGCAGCTTATGCCTAACCTTGAAGGGCTCTCCCAATCCAAGAGAGCGCTTTTAATGTCCGTGGTGAACAGCAGGCTGCTGTACGCTTAATCGATATGGGCAGAAAGAGCAACTAAGTACGATATCTGTCGGAAGCTTATGATTCGGCCCCGGAGGTTGGCGGTGCTTAGAGTTACGAAAACGTATCGCTCCATCTTTGTTGAGGTAGCCTTATTCTTCGCGGGAACTCCTCCGAGTGATCTTCTTGCGTTAGAACGTAAAGGAATTCGGAGCAAAATGGGCGACTCAGATAGAGTGGACTCTAAGGACGAGATCCGGGAAGCGGGACATGATATCTTGTTTGCTGACTGGTTCAGTAAGTGGAGGCTAGGTAGAAACGTAGCTTGAACGCGTAAGATCTTCCCGGACTTGATAAGATGGGTAAAAAGACGTCCCTTAGACTTCACGTATCACGTAACGCAGGCTTTTACGGGATATGGGTGTTTCAAGTACTATTTACACCAAAAGAAGCACCTCCAATGCGGCTTGTCCCTGTTGTCAGCACCCGATGGATACTGCCAAACACACAATTTTTGACTAACCTCACTGGGAACCTATGCGGCTGACAGTGAACGGGTTCTTAGGCAACCGAAACATCACTCCACGTGACGTACAGGATCTGCTTTGTAGTCCCACCGACTTCCCGATTTGCATGAATGATCGAATGCAGGCTGCTTCTTAGCGCACCATACAGGCATTCTACGATATGGTTGAAGATATACTTAGCGGTAGGGAACAAGATACGAGGCTAGCTGAGACTGAAACAAGAGTTGTTCCAAACGACTGATCACTTTCCGGGCAATCAGCAGGACAAGATTACAGGGTGGCGGGTGCGTGCGACACCGGACTGAGAATAGGATCAACAAACGAGACCGATATCTATTTATGTATATTACTAGGTGATGAAACACAGTCGACAATTTCCTGATGTTATTTATTTGTGTTATGTATATTTGTATGTTATTTATTGTGTGATCAAAATGTTATTCATTAATAAACGATGGCAATTGAGCCACGATCCTAAAATATTGAGAAGCACTATTTTAAAAGATTTGACATTATTATATCCGTTTTATATTGTTATATTCGACTTAAAAATGAAAAAAAAAACTGTTTTGTCAATTTTAATGCGGATTTGAGACAATAATATTTAGACAAATCGATATGTCAATCCCTCTAAAATATTATCCTCTATAATTTTTGTAACAGTAGATTTTATTCTGAGATTGCTCAAAAATGATAGGGCAAAAAAGGATTTTACACAAATGCAATTATTGTCACAGCGCATTGTCTGCAGAGAGGGAAAACAAACAGTGCGCTGACATATCTTCTCTTAAATGTTCAGTTATACATGCTCTCAATCAATGTTTTTAATTAATCTACCTCTGTGCGTGTTCGATTATTTTTTGAAATGCAACCGCATGTCGTTTTTATTATCACTGCGTATTGCTATTTGCAGCTGAAGAGCTGAACAATTGCGATCAATTATCGCACTGCGTGCACAGCATAATATACCTCTATACGTAGTGGCGTCATTTTAGTTTTAGATTGAGGGGAAGGGTAAAGGCTTTGACCGGCCCGTAATAAAACTGAAATGAAAAAAACCTCAATACAAAATACTCTCTTACAAAATTATATATTTACTACCAGAAGTAGAGGAACAAAATATATATTACCTATTACCCACTTAGTATATGAAGATTTGAAGACAAATGCCTCTCCCAACATCCTCTTCCTACCACGTCGCTACCTATTCGATTATATAATACGGAATTAAGACTTTTATCATTTGAAAAATAATATAGCATTATGTAAGTTTAATCTGCAGTAGAGTACACAGACATATTTTTCTTCACGACAATAAGTGCAACAAACTATTCAAAACATACGGTGGAGCGGGTCACTATGGGTTAGGTAAAATAGGATAAAGGATAAATAATATATAGTATAAAAGTAGTGAACAGCCGCTCAACGTTTACACTTTTGTTCTGCATGATTTTATCGAGATTAAATTTTCCTTGGATTGGGTCTATTACAACGTAATCTCGCCGATCTTGTCGGTTTTCTGCTTTTTTTTTATTCGACGAACCCTTTTGCAAGAATTTGCGAGCGCGTGTTAATTTATATTTATAACTTATACATATTATAGGTTAGTACAGTTTAAACAGGGCCATTCATTCAACGTAAAGCACTCATTATATCAAAAAGTATCGACTTTTTCCAACACTTTTTTTACACGGTTTCAAGTCGTTACAAAATAACATTTTTTCTTTCTTTTTTGAATGAAAAAAATACATTTTAGAGAGAAAAGTTCAAGAGTTTGTTACGTTTCTTATCATAATTTAAATATGTTTATAATATTATATTTATGACTGTGTATTGCTGTGTTAATGTGTGTGTGTGTGTTTTTTTAACATGTATAATAAACCTACATATTGCATAATAGTACACTAATACGCACAGTTTATTTTATTATATAGTTATTGTGAACGACACGTATAATAGGATTTCATTGTTTTCCAAGACACAACAATCGAATGTGCCTATACATAGGTTTATTGGTTTTTTAGTTTTTTTTACACACAAATGTATGCATAATATACATACCTATTACGTATTAATGTGTGAACGACTGTTCGCACTGATGCCGTTCGTCGTCAGCTTTATATTATTATTAAATAGGCGTTTCTATATATATATATATAATATGTATAATATATTATATTTTTTTGCTTTAACTGCACATTTCTGCAGCAACGGAGATTAGTGGCGAAATATAATGAAGGTTCGTTTAAGAGAGAGAAAAAAAATAATATATCAATATAACTGAACACAATGCGAAAGCGACGGGTGTGGCCGGTTTTACTGTGCTGCGGTGTGCGGGTGGTGTGCGAGAACAATTGATCTAATTAATTCGAGTAACGTCGTGTAATATATTATTATATTATGTTATAATGTGTATATCATACGCTTTAATGTAATTATTGGGTGCCTATGCATTTATTTGGGTAGGTATATAACTCGACTTGTTGGCAAATAACGGAGGTAAGCGTCGTGAGCACTATACGACGTAAAAATGTTTTATACACAATCGTATGTCCTAATAAGTATCCACCTGTACCTATATAATGGGTATAGGGTGATTATATTTGCACTAAAAAAGGATTTTCCAGAATTCTCGTTTTAAAGAGGGGTTTACACAAGAATTTTGAGATTCACGATGGAAATCGAACATTTTTTTTTGTTTATAAATAGTAACCATTATTTACATATTATAATAGTGATAGTAGAAATTAGTAGTTTTTTATATATATTAATAGCTGCCACTGGTTACATAACATAAAATTGTTATTATGATTGGATATAATTTTAACCTGTATTTCTGCCATTCTATAGAAGGTATACATCCAACATTTAATTTTTCCAAACATTTCTCCTCTGAAAAATAAATGCATTATGATTAATATTTATTTTTCTTTATTTTCTATTTAAAATACTGAACTAACATAACATGGCTTTTACTTTTTTAAATGAGTAAATTGTGAATATTATTCTAAATAACCTTAAAGTATTATTTCAAGCATAAAATATTCATGATTTTACGGATGACAAAGTGCACGGGATTAGTTAATAATCAGTATTATATATCTATTGTATATCGATCTACAGTGAAATTATTTGACTCAAATACAGTTTAAATATCAAATATTATGTTAATATATTACCTATTTTAATATTTAAATATTTAAAATGAGTAATTAATAAATGATAAAATATAATTGCTAGTATAAGACGAGCGGAGCGGAGCGGAGTGGCACTACAAACAGTATTTAACATTCACAGACAGTGATGTCCAGCGAACGCACAGCAGATTGTAGAGGTGTAATAGTGTATTGTGTATTTACATAAATATACATATGTAGTATTATGATTAAACAGTAATAGGAGCACAGACTTTCAGTAACTAATTTTATTTTAACAGGACAGTCATTTATTATTTTTTTTTTTTTTGGTACACCTGCCCCGAAAGGATATTATATTATAATAATTTATAATGCACAGCAGTGTTTTAATTACAACTAATTATCTGAATTACTCAAGTACCTACACATAATATTCATGCACCTACAGTCAATGTTTTAAATGTAGACACCTACTGAAAATCAAATAGTTTTTATTTAAAATGTTTACTTCAAAATATATTGTTTTTTTAATGGTAATCAATTATATTACGTTGTACCTCAATGTGTCTTAAATTCATATAATAATTAACATATTATTTTATAATTTGTAAAAATGGTTCAAGATTTAATAGATACTATCTATAGTAGTCTAAAATACTATATCAATACATTTATAATTTAGTAAATCCATGGTTGAAACGATAAATATTCCTTTAACAATAACGCCTTAAATGATATTAATTATTATATAAAAAACGTTATGTGTGTGTGTGTGTGATCAAGCAATACATTAAGTTATTATTCCATATGATACACAATTATACGTACATCACAGAATAGTGGTGCCATATTATATGGTTAGAGGAGGTTTATTGTTGTTTATGGTTTATATCATCCCGCGTAGGTATTGGATTAGTTAGCTGCCCTGAAAAAGACATTTTTGGTGTTCCTGTCGAAACCCCCGAATGGGGTCTACCGCCCGGTTGAGAACGAAGAGTTGTGCACAGGCGCGCTTAGTGATGCTTACTAAATTACTCGTGTTTTGGGTGTTCACTAATCGTCTGCGATGTGTTGGTCGCCAACTATTATTCACACCACCCAACACTTTCGGTGGCACATCGAGAACACGTTTTTCTAGGTTCATCGTTAGATATCTACAGAAGAACGGTCTCGGCGAGAGGTGACTACGGAGGGAGTACTAAAGACGTCTCCATCTACAATACTTGTACGGCGTTTTAACATGGTTCATTTCCTTTCGGCAATCGAATTTGGTCACGTCCGTCGGCATAGAGCTGAAAAAAACACTACTCCACACTTTCGGTGACACGTCGAGAGCGGGTTCTTCTGGGTATATCGTTAAACAACCATTGAAGAACGGTTTCAGCAAGAGGTAACCATGGATGGAGTACCATATGTAGGCAGTGTAATCCACAATACTGTATGACGTTTTTGATATGGTTCATTTTAATCGGCGTGAAGTGGGTAGCTAACAATACGAATGCCGAACACAGTAGTGCAAGGTATACAACCGGAAAAACTTGGACCACCGTTGGGGTCTCACAGCAACGACATCATTTTTCCGGCCAAGTCGTCTGGTGGGCCGCCCATGTTCTATTCCAAATAAGACTGAGCCGTCGATCTTCGTCTAATCCCAGGCAATTGGTATCGCTCTGTGATTGGCCGAAAGTTAACGGCGGCCGTCGGTGCACACAGAGAAACATACGAATGTCGCGATTTGGCGAAGATAATAATACAACACGTGTTATTTAGCTACGTATAGAGCAGCGGTCGACACCAGTGTTTGCGGGTGGAGCCCGTTTAGCGGTGGGAATGCGCGAACAAAACGAGTTTTCGTCGGCGAGTGTTTCATTTTTTTTTTAGGATCAAAGTATAGCTGGACACTTGGTCTTTCTTCGACGTCTGTCGACCGGCGGATTTGTGCAGCGTGTCTTTCGTGCGTAGCTATCAAACGTTGAGTTCGTTTCGCAGAGAAAACTTGAGGCGTTTTCAGTTTTTTTCGTTCCTTTTTCATTATAGTTGTCGTTCGTTCGAAGGTCCACGATAAACTGACATTAAAGTTCAAATTATACCTGTATTTATGCTCTTTTGGTCGTAATATCTCGTTGTTAATTCGTTAATTCCCGGTTGTCAATTCGTCGCGCTGAATACATATTATACTTTTTTCACGAGTTGACTATCACCGATGTGTTATTTTCATAGACCTTACACTGGTCTTTTGCACACGTAGATCGGCCACCGATAGAGGGCGCTCTTCGTGTGTGACTTGTGACTACACGATAATAGTAATTATTATTGCAGAATTATAAATTTGTGTACATACTACATGGTTATCGTTGATTAATTAATTTAAAATGTTGTTATTTGTTTTCGCGAAAAATATTACACCTAACTTTCTGCATTGAAAAACAACAAGAAAAAAAAACTAAAACTGAAAGTATGTGGTCTATGGTTATTTTACATCGACAAAAACGTATGGCGACAATCCCCGACCAACCTATAGAGTTACACGCACAATTGTAAATGATTGGATAACGGACAACACTAGTTAATTATTGTTTACATCTAATGTATATTGTGTGTATACCTATATAGTATTATTGTTAAACAGTAATAGACGCGTAGATTTGCAGTAACTAATTTTATTATTACAAGACAGTCATTTTTTATTTTTTGGCACTCCTACCCCCGAAAGGATATTTTAATATAATAATGTATGCGAATATTATGAATTTATAATGCACAGCAGTGTTTTAATTACAACTAATTATCTGAATTACTCAAGTACCTACACATAATATTCAAGTAGCTGCAGTCAATGTTTTAAATGTAGGTACCTATTGGAAATCAAATAGTTTTTATTTAAAATGTTTACTACAAAATATATTGTTTTTTTTAACGACAGTCAATTGTATTGCGATGAGCAGTAAATCAAAAAAAAAAAAAAAAATGCTTCGTTTGATAGTTTTTAATTTTTACAAATATGTTTGTATAAGGTTTGAGTAGCATTTTTCGACCGGGAAAACATTGTCTATAATAATATAATACATTAAACTCGTAAAAGACTGATTGCGATTTTTACACACAGCGTTTACTACATATATTGTGTTAGTGTAAAATGTACTTTTGTGCGTATTTGTAATTCGATCGAACGTATAATAATATGATACAACAAAAAAAAAAATATATATATATATTTATATATAGGTATGGGTCGAAGAAGTCCGTCTCGTCACAGATGGGTGTCGAGTTTCGGAGCGATTGGAAACGGTTTTCAAGTTCTGTCATTATACACACATGCAGGTAATATAATATTATATATTATTATTATTATATTATACACCTTGCAACTTGCCGCAGCCGAGGGTCGAAGGCCGTACGCGTGCATAATCCTTGACCCAGCTGCATCGGAATCGCGGCACGTGTCGTCTAAATTTCGAGTCAAAAAAAAAAAAAAAAAAATCGTAAATCCAACACATTGAATCAAATCGTATTAGTGATATTAAGAAATTATATTATATTATATATTATATACATCGGTACGAATCACGCTCGTTCTCCCGATCGTTGTACCTTGGTAGTCGTTTATTCTCAACGGAAACACGCACCGATCGATAACGGATTTATAGAGAGTTGAAAAATGAACTTTGCGACGATTTCGTTTTAAAAACTCAAAACGACTGGTGCAGTTGTCGGTGTTATTTTAGCAGTGGTCGTCGAGCTATATCGAGGTCACTGCATTAAACTGATACTACTTCGCAGTACATACCTAGGTACACACGTCTTATAGCCGCGGTGGCGCCGAACTCGAAACAACGTAATGAAACCAAAAGATATATTTTATATACTTTATGGAAACCAACCACCTGCTATCATGTCCTGTGTAGGATAGCAGGATTAATAACATAACAATGACCAAAATTATTTTACAAAGCGATCGCTTCGGTTTGGTTGCCTACTGCTACATTATTATGTCAAGGGAGGAGCATTTCAGTTTTGAAATAGATATGTCAATTAATGTGGACCAAATCTTCCACCACTGAGCTACAGCAGAATTAGTGGGGCTTTTAAAATTTGTTAACGCAACTCTCGCGGCCCTCCTCCACACCACACGCTAATAACTATTATCCTCTTAATTTCTTTATATTATTTAAATATGCTAATTTGACGATTTTATTTTTACAGATCTATAATTAGTTAAGTTTTGCAGATAAATCTTTTCTTGCAGTGTGACTACTACTTTGTAATAATATTAATATCGGTAAATCAACTTACATTTATTATAATATAATAATATGGTTTACGATTTACAAGTGGACATTGGACAATAATAATATTTATACTGATCGATATAAAGCGGTAGGTATAACGTCGTATAATAATATTGTACAATGTACGTTTGTACGATTTTACGATCACTATTGCAATGTGTATTTTACGAGTTGGTTGTAAAACGAGTAATCGATTTTCACTATTGTTGGTACCTATCTATATACTATTATTATTGGCACAAAGGGTGTTTCGTCGTGAACTGTTTTTCTTGATTTCGGAACATAATCACTGTATTATTATAATGATATTATATTTTATGGAGATCCGGGCCATGTATTAATAATAAAAAAAATAGCCATCATATTATATTTTTACGAAATCACATATGTTAAATTTTGTTTGAACAGATCGAGATTAAGATCTTGGAATAAATGTCCAATAATTAATAGTAACTTATGTATACCAGCAATTATCGAAAATAAGAAATTCGATTTTTTTATAATACTTGTAGTTTTTTTTCTATTTGAGCATCGGTTGTTATGACTTATATTGAGTCAATCAAATACAGGGAACTTGTTGATGAGAAAGCCAAATAAAAATCAGTTTATGTCAATTTGTTGTGAAGTAGCATACCATAAATTCAACACCAAAGTATACCAAAATGAGCAAAAATGTTGATATTTTATTAATGTCGATATTTTTAAAACATCTAAAAACCTTTCTGATATTCATATAGTATTTGTAGAATGCAATATCAGTAACATGGCGGAAAGTTTGTTAAACCCTTCTTCAATTGAAAGTCGCATATGCCTCCATTGTAATATTACAAAAAATTTACCAACATATTGATGATATTATAACTAAATTATCAACAGTCAATTTTAAAAGAAGAAATATAACATTTTTTAAACACAGTATGTGATTATATGAAAAATACCAAATGAGTTTACTGCCAATTTAAAAAGAAGGAATTACAAATCAGTAAAGAGTTGCAAATTACAATTTGTATTGAAACAGACTGGATTGTTAAAAAGTGTTCTTTTGCTGACATCCGAATAGAGTTAGTTATCGATACAAAAAGGTAAGAAAACATAATAAGTTAGAAGTATAGGTAATTTTTGGTAAAACTATAAAAGACATTCTTATACCTGAACAATCAAAGTGAACTCATAAATACTATAAAAAAATAATAGCCTAAGAAATTTGAGTTGTAATTTATATTTATAGGTATGGAATTTCTGCTGTTATATGTTTTATCGGAGAATCAAATTTTGAAGGCGTTGGTCGTTACGTGTCCTACTGTAAAAAAGCAAAGGAATTTTAGGAACATCATAAAGATTTAAATAAAGATTTTTTTGTTTTCAGCTTTTTCGAGTGTTGAATATAAAGCCACATCAACTACTTTATATGGCTGAATAATTTTTTTTTTTTAAATAAATAGTTAATTATGTTGCATAACTTTTTTTTTGTAATTTTTAGTATTTTTTTAACTATTAGTAAACTTAATTAAAAACAAATTATTTATCGATATTACCAGTATCCACTAACTTAATGACTGGGAGTCGAGTGTACCTCGTCATTTAATAAGTCACCGTGTTCAATTTGCATTTCAATACATTTTATTTAACAGAAACACAATGGATAAATCGTTGATGAGAAACAAATTTTCATGAAGGCATTTAGTCAGCTAAATACCAATGTATGTATTTGGTAATATATATTTATATTAATATTAGTAATTTATTATTCTATTAATAATATAGTAGATCAATATAATTTTTGCTAAAAACAAGTCTTATTTATTATATAGGTAAAAGTTTTTAATTATTATAATATTCTATGTAGTATAACTAGTTGTTTTAACCTTCTTTGACAATACCAACGTACTATAGAGGGATATGAAATGGTTTGTGGTACGTATATAATAAACAGATTTAATTTTACCTAAATATATTGGTAATTTTATTGTGTTAAGGTAATAAATAACAATAAACGTAACTACCAAAAACTTCAAGTCTCTAAGAATAATGCATTTTGTTTAAATAATATAAAATATTAAAATATTTTAAAATTAAAATGTCTGTAAAAAAGATTGTTCGTATATTTTTTAAATTTCTTATAGGTTTCTAATATAAAAACAGAAAATATGTTGCACATTTTTTTTGGTGCTACAATTTATTACAGATAATTTGCTAAAATTGAGTACTAGTTTGCATTTGATTAATTAAAGTCTTCATGGACACGTAGCAGTACAAATACTTACAAATGAAGATTTTTAACTTACAATCAGTTCGATTCGGCCGACATTGTGGGGCTAATGAAAAACATCTAGGGCTGCATACATGTTAGTTAAGACTAACTTACAAATTCCGAAAACCAACTTACAAATAGAAATCTTAAGCTTGCAATCGATCTGGTTTGATTGATCGATATGTAAGAACCAACTTCTCATACTACATTGTTAGCCAGTTGCTTTTCTAGTTTCTATGACTATTATCCTACTTATTATAAACGTTTTAATAGCGTTCAGACTTGAATTGGGTTCATCAACATTTTCGAAACAATTATCCATAAAATAATAGACAATATAAAAGAGGTTCTTATTTGAAAAAACAGAAATTTGTATTACCACATTACATTTCTCAAGTAGGTAATACAAAACATCTTAAGCAGTGGAAAATAATATGGTATTTAAAAAAATCCAATAATCAGAAAAGGAAAAAATAGAAGTGACAAGTTCACTCACTTGGTCAATCACTCTGTACAGTATCTCCCACAACAAAAATATCACGATTACTGTAATTGTATATTATTATATAGTTGTCGAGGGTCGTCGGACGCGGTGAAAAAATAAAAACTTCAACTTGTCCGCCCACGCGTGTACTATACAATATACCGTAGTAAGGTAGTCGTACTAACTTCACGCGTGAATATAAATATCGCAAAGGCGTATACAAAGTTAATGTGCCTAAACCCTATACATAAATGCACATTCATTGGCGGAAACTCTGTTCTCACAATATTCCTGTAAATCTGTTTACGCGGTTTTTTATCTCTCTGTCTCTGTCTTTTACCATGACGCGTCCATATATATAATCATAAGCAGCGGTAGTAAAATAATTGGTGTGGGGAGCCGGAGGGAGGGGGGTAGTGTCCGATTTTTTTAACATATTCACACCTCTATTAATTGATCATTAAAAGTATAATTTATGGTTAGGTACTGTTTGATACCAAAATAATATAAGTTGTTATAAATATTTAAAAAAATGTCATGAAGCGATCTATCCCCTCAACCCGATGGGAGGGGGGACTTTGACTACCTCTGATAATATGCGTTCTATAAGATCTATATTTTATGATCCTATAATATTAATATATAGATCACTGGTGCTCATTTGTAACGAAATTAAAATGTTTAGATGAAAAATCCAGAGTACAGCTATGTATAGAAACGTTGTGCATCGGTTACATATCACATTTGAAATGGAAATCAGATTTGCTCGAAATATAATATAAAATATTATATTATATCCTACTTGATAGTCATTGTGAGGCAATAGATTTCACACAATGACAAAACTCTTTCGTTTTTCACCCCTAAGACACGACATGCATGTAATAATCCTCTAATTCACGTGACTTATGTCTGACTTTTATTCATTCGTCACGTTTGTCTGCTTACAGAGAAAACGGCGTTTATGCAGTAATTATACTAAAACTTTCTCGTCATAAATGCAACAGTATACCTAATATTATATTAAATAATATATCCTATTACAACACATACAGTGGTTAGTATTTTTTAATACTTGCAGGGCAAAAAAAGCAATTTATAACTTATTAACATTTAAAGTTTAAAATTAATATTAACTCATGGCCAATTAAATGATATGCATATTGTAATATACTGTAAGTTCAGCATAATGATAATATAATATAACAATAATACAATATACTGTAATTAAAATATATCATCGTTAATGGTGTTTTCAAATGATTATACTTGCATACTACATGATATTAATATCGATATTGTTTTATTACTAACGCTTCATGGCACTATGATAGCTATTAAAGGCAAATTTGTTCAAATTTATTATGGAAAATACCTACATATATTTTGTAGTGTTAGTCTAAAGATATAGTCATATACATGGAACGATATGTCAACAAATTTATCGTCAAACTGATCGGTCGGTTTGTTGTCAAACATTGTCTACTCCGCACACGAATCGATTTGTCCATCGACCTAACCCGATGCACAGTAGTTCAGTTAGTTCCCAAGTGTGAAGTATATTGTAAATTTTATATTTTTCAAAATTTCCTACGTTTTCACACATATCCAAATTAATAGAAAGGAATAGAAATGCATTAGTTATAGCTGCTCTTGTTTTGGCTGTGAACGATGAAGACGAACAATCTTCTTTAATTGGATCATTCAACGTCTTCATCGTTTCACTCATAATATCTATAAACTCCCTTTCTTTGTAATGAAACTTTTCTGTTTTTTGTGAATACTAGGACTAGGTAGGCCTGGGGCTGGAACTAGGGCTAGAGACCTATTGTGCAACACTTTCCGTATAATTAGATTCGGATGGTATATTTTCACCCATAATATCAGTTTCAATCGTATTCTGTGAATAAAATTAAACAAAACATTCATTCATTTAGAAACAGTAAAATCCATAGTATAAATAGGCAATAGGTATTAATATATAAGATTTCTCATAAGTTGTTTAAATAGCAGATCAAAAATAATAAAAATACATGGGCACAATTTTTTTTATAAGCATTTAAACTTCAAATTTTGACCTAAATTCAACACCGAACATTTGCAAATTGTTTTGTAGTTAAAAATTTATAAAATAATCGGTTTTTATAGCTAAGGATCGAAAATTTAAAACGAAGTTTTTTGTTAGTATTTATAATGTAACCAAAAAATCAAAAAAATAATTTTTTATAGACATTTTAAATTCAAATTTAGACGAAATTAGATATTCAAATGAAAAACAACTATGTTATTTATTTCATTGTAATTTAAAAATATTTTTGTTTGTGCTTAAAACTTTTAAAGTATATTATTTTATTTTATACACTCAATTAAATTTTCAAATGCGATGTTTTCTTCAAAAATTAATTCAACCTATTGTATTGTTAATATAATAAAACGAATTATTTTAATAGTAATAATATCTTAATACACTTAGTTATGTAAGCTAATAGACTGTCTTCGCTCAGAATCGTTTTCCGATAACAATGATTTTATATCATTGAATACAAATTTAATACATCCATGAAAGTGACCCACTCGACACCTACTGTACAGCAAAGCGGTACTCACTGCCGACCTTTTGTCTATGTCTGGCGTGGGTTGAGAAAAAAAAACTAACAGTGTGCTAACATTCTATTATTAACTTTATTGAACAATAAATAAAAACATTATATTTTTAAAACAAACAACCGTTTAAACGTATTTAATCCCTTGTTTGAATATTTAATTTCGTTAAAATTTGAACTTTAAATGTCTATAAAAGAATTGAATTATAATATTAAATTATTGATAGGTACTTACCGAAAATATGATACTCTTATTAGTACTGGAGATACCATCTCTTCCGGTTTTATAGTCAATGGTAACAGATAATAGATCAAAATACCACAGCGTTGGTATGTATATATCATCTGTAGAGGATCCTGTTCATTTACTCGATCGCACTTTGGCCATTTCTCTTCAGCATGCTGTCCTCAAATTATTAATTTTTTTTTAACAAAAACATCGTCAGCTTCAGGAATTCTTTCTTGGCATTTTAGAACAATGGCCTCAATGCCTTTATTTCTCAAGTGCTTATTTTTCGCTATATCACTTTTTACGTTCCACAATACTGGATGATTTTTATATTCATCAATAAAATCGGCCACAAACGTCTTACCAAATTCGAAATTCATTGTCACACAAGTTTGAAAACTGAATAACTTTTAAAAAAATAAGTAGGTAATGGACTGAATTCAAACCATGACCCAGTCTCTACTACAAAACAGTTATCGCAAACGCGCGGTTATACACGTATTTTGGGTAATTACCTAAAAATTTTTTTTGGACTTCCATTCTTACCATCAAATGAAGTTGAAAACTGTTTTACAAATTATTTGATATGTATTCAGTCAGATAACGAACGATTACAAAAATGTACGGAATATTTATTAAAAAACTGTATTCGCCCTGACGCAAAATTTCCTCCTAAATTATGGTCTGAATTTAAACCTAGTACAATAAGAACTACAAACGCGTGTGAATCCTTTCATTCACACTTCAATTCTATGATTTATTCTGCTCACCCAAATACATTTCAATTTATACACATTTTGAAAAATATTTAAATCGATGTTTATATTAAAATGAGAAGTCCAGAGGGAAAAAGAAGAAACTATATAATATCTAAGGAAGATTTCGTAAAGGAAAAAATGACTAAAAAAATATTAGGAAAAATTAATTGCTATGAATTTGTTAAACCAGTATCTTATAAATTTCAACCCAATTATTAACTTATTAACTATTAACGACTATAGGACGATAGTATATCAAGAAAATAAAATAATAAACACAAATAATAATATATAATAATAATAAGTCTGACGACATATCGTTTCGTATATGGGACCTTAATAGTCTAAAAATATGCCTTATCGCTGTTGTTAAATGTTTGACCAGTAAACAATTCTCGTCATGACAAAAAATAAAATTATTATATTGCCATCTGATAACACTTTTTCACATAAGTATTGTAATGAAGTCAGCAATCACTAATCCACAATGTCTTATAGAAGAATTTTTCTTGTCATCTTTCCATGGTTATGCAGATTTAGGTTAAAATAAGGTGAAAACGCGTTTACCAATCCCAGTTGTACTGATATTTAATGAAATCTATATATTGAAAATAAAATTTGGAAATTTCATTGTGTATAGAAAATAATTATAAAATCATAATAGCAGAATGTTTCAAGTGCCTTCGATTTTTGTTTTTGAAATTACCTTCAACAATGTCAACAAATAATAATTACAATCGTCTGAAAATTGTCTTGAAAATTTTACTTTTGATTACCTAGGTAATCTAATTTTGTCAACATTAATTTTAGTTTTAAAGCACTTATTGGAAAAAAAAATGTTTAATATTTCTTAACTGCTGTACATACTATTTTAAACATTTTTGACCAAAATCCACTATTTTATTAATTAACACAGAATATTTTTTTAAACGAATAGATGATTTCAAAATTTCAAATGTCTATTTAAATAACTCAAAAAAAGCTAAAATATTTTAAAAGTTTTATTATATTTTTTAATTTAAATATTTGGTGAAAATGTGGTGAAGTCTCGATGATTATTTCTTTCTGAATTACATGTGCAACGAAAAAAACCAAATCGATTTTGTCGATATCCATTGTTATTGTTGCGTAAATATTCCCGCAGCTATTTTTGTCAGTATTACCCCTAATTGCCGATAAAACTACCGGGAATTTCCTACTGTTGTCCCTTGAAAAAAAGATGAATTCGCTACCAAAATCCACCAAGCTTGAGATGCTCCAAAAAAGGTCGTTGGACAACTAAAAAAACACATAAATTGCGAATCAATACATCATTCATCATCATACCCGCCACTCTGAATCTATAATGCTCGCTATACCAATAGCGTAACAAGGATTTTTTTAATGGGGAGGGGAGTGAATTATAAGTAGCGATATGAGTTTGTATTATTCAATTCTTCGAGGTATTATACATTTATACACATATTATACACAAAAAAATTATTATTATCTACTAAATAAATAATATAAATTAAATTAATTATTATTATTTATTTAAATATTTATTTGGGTACTCTTAAATAATTCTTGTATTATTGTGGTTTATAAAATGATTAAGTCATTTTAAAATTATTGGTCACAGTTTTATAACCTGTGTTGAATTTTCGATAATTTAATAGATACTGCGAGGTTCAATACGGTAGTATACAGCAACAAAGAATACCGTATCTTAACATCTCTAAATTTATAAGTATTATACAATAATATACATACAAACTATAACTTTGATTTTAATAAACAAAAATATTTTTGCATTATGTCTGTAGTTATGATCAGTAGATAAAGATAATAATAAATTATAAAATTAAATTAATATTCCTTTAAAGTTTAATTCGTGTATAACAATTTGATATGGCACTGGTCGAGGGGGGGGGTGTCATAACGTCATATCATCAAACAACCCCATCGGATATGCCACGCGGCCATGCCACGGCGTTACACTGCGTTTTTTTTGTATTACGCTATATTATCGAATAATATATTATATTGTTTATACAAACTCGACGTTACATAATAATAGGTATAGTTGTTTAAATATAGATTATTCGCGATGTTATTTTTGGATTTACGGCCGCTGAAGTGACGAATTATTAGTCGATTGCAGTCCGCGCACACATTATCGCAGTGCGCTTTTAATTTAACTCCATTGTATTAATTATTATGTGTTCGCAGCGGCGGCGGTAATATATATATATATATATATATATATATATATATTTGCATAACACCGTGCCAAATAAATTACGAATTTCATTGTCTGTTGTTTTATAAATGCGTGGAGTTTTCTCAAGGCTATTATATTATTGTACGCGCTGTGTATATACGTATATTTATATATATTTAGGTAGGTACTACTTTAAGTAAAATCTCGGAATACCGCTGTTGGCATTCTATAATAATGTATATTATTTTAGGTGCACCCGCGCGTTTCGTTATAATTAAGCATATCACGTGACCTAATTTCCTCGAACACAAACATTGATACATTTTATTTTTTTTCATTGCGTGTCGTGTCTTAACAGTAGTTGTCCACGATGTCGCAGATAGTCTAAAATGTGATTATTATATTAAACTATTTACATATTATTATAATACAATACGACAATTAATCGCCAAGACAAATCATGGTTGTTAAAAATGATTATGTTTTTTTTAAAATTATTATAAATTATCTATATTATAATATTATTGTACATTTTATTCATTATCATTCCCTCCGTAAGCCGAGATCACGGACATGGGCGTATTTCCGGTTCGGGGTTTTTTTATCCCAAGGTGAACATTTCGAGCAAAATAATATGATACATAATGTGTCAAATTACCTTAGGAAAAAAAATTGAGAATAAAATCAATGACATCTCTTAGAATTCCTATATTATATAGATACTCGCGTTTTTCGATGTCGTGAACAATTTGAATTATATTATAATAACTGTAACTCGTATATTATACGCTGCAACAGATAGAATTCGTGCCCTGCTCGTGTGTCATTATTAAGGGGCAATATTTAGGCAATATACAATTACGTAACTGCTGTCCATGACATTTGTGTTAGTCGTCTCGATGATTAGTGCTAGTGTGGTTGTGTACGGGATCGGGCTATCTTCGCACGTACTAAAAGTGAAATTCGTGAGTTTTTGCTCAAAACGGGCTTTACAGGAAAAACTTTTACGCCTCATAGAGTGGTCTGATTAAATTAATTTCTTTTTTCGTTGGGAAAAAAAGACATTATTCTACAGGGCGCATTGGACTTCGATTTTTGATTTCGTAGCTTAAAACAAAAATAATAAAAAAAAAAAAAAACAAAAACTTGTGAAAATTCTAAATCGTATTATATGATTTTGAAAATCCAAGTCCCTTGTTTTTCTTTTAACAAAAAAAAAAAAAAAATATTGAAATCGGATTATTTTACGAGGTATGATAGTTTTTCATGCAAGGCATGTTTTTGAGCAAAAAAAAAAACAGGTTACGTGCAGGTCTCTTAAGAAAACTACAGAGTCGAGTAAATGATAATAATAATAGAAACGTTATTTCTTGTTGCATAAAATATAACAGTTTATGCATCTGATCGGATTGTTTTTCAAACACGTATTGGATGTTTATATAATGTTTTTCAAAGACGGTAAGTATAGAGAGATACGTTTTCTGTCGAGTTTTCACACACATAGTTATTGTAGGTATATTATGGTAAAAATAATATTATGTTTACGTATTTATTATTAGTTTGTCAAAGGCATATTTGTGTGCACCGTGACACCTCGCGCTCGAAGGGTCGAGTCAACCCTTATTAATTAATTACTATAGCAGCGGTCCACCGAATATTTTAAACGATTTTCATCGTGACGAGAAACTAAAGGAATGTTCTTTGAATTTCGCAGATGAAAAACGACATATTATAAAATAATATATTATTTTTGTATTCTACCTATAAATATACACATTATAGGTACCTACGTACTATATTTTCGAAAAATCGAAAGAGAACGACATTGGCCCTATGACATTGCAGGGCTATCGAGATAAGGTTTAATGCGATTATTGTCATATTATTATCAAATAATTTGCATAACTTTAAATTTTAAGAGTGACAAATAGTTGTACACAAAAGGTAAGTTTTGTTTATTAAATTTAAAAACATTAAAATATTATATTGTCACATACACGTTTACCATCTCTGAAATTAACCATTGGAAAAGTTAGATACGTCGAATATGCATGGAAACGAAACGAATCGAATTGAATTTCTTTTGTCTCAGAATAAACACACGATCATCGTAGTCTATAAAACCACAGTTTATATACTTGTGTAATAACTAAGGCCCGGAATTATATGCACTTAAAACATACGAAATATGCATATATTTATGCACTGGTTATCATTAAAATATGCAAAAATATGCAAACGAAAATGCATACTAATTACATTTTATTTAACTTAAAAATGTATATAAATCATTAAATAATTATCTAATATTGAACAAAAAATGTATTATATAATTGAAATAATTTTTTGTGTTGAATTGAACTGTTTTCTGTATTTTGAACATTCACTCATCTAAATAAAAAATCATGAACGAAAATCAATTTAAGTCAATTTAATATGTTTTAGTAATTTTTTATTTTTACCACATTCACCTTATTTATGTAGGACATAGTGTTAAATAATAATATTAACTTAATACTATTTTTATTTCAATATATGGATCATATTTTTTAAAACGCCAAAATATACATGAACATTATAAATGTACCAAATATGCAAAAATATGTAAAATGAAATTTCACCCACTAACCTATTAAGCTCAGATTCGAATTTGTATCCTACTTAGCTATTTTTTTAACATATCAATAGGAATAAGCAAATGTATATAATTCCGGGTCCTAGCAATAACATTAGTTATTAAGTAATAACTAATATACTATAAAAAATTCTAGTAAAACTTCCAAATTAAATGAATATATAGTGTAGGTACCTATTACGGTATTACATAATATATTGATTTTACTATCGTACTGCTCACACGCGGTTTATCCAGTGGGCAATAAATAAATCCCTGCCACGTTGTTGTTGCTGCTGCGTGTTCATAAGCCACAACCGTATTATATACATAATTATTGTATCTTATAATATAGTACAATATAAAAACTATAGAAATTAATCTTATGAATTATTATGTAGGTATTGATGTGAATGCACTGTGTGTGTGTGTCCAGCAGGCATCTCATTTTATGTTAATATTGTTACACGTATTGTTAACATAATATTTTTTCTTATTTGTGGAGAAAAAACCACAAAATTAAAAATGCAAATAGTGAAAATATTATCTATGTAGTGTACAAGTATAATAAAATATATCAATATTCTTACAATAAAGGGTTACCATAATCTAGAAACTAATATTTGTGGTATCAGAAAATGAAAATATATAATACTGACGGAACACGATTTTCGAAAAATTGATTTTGACGGAAAACGGCGACGTCCATATAGTGTTAAGTATAACTAAATATACAATGTATAGAATACATGCATTAAATAGTTATAATTACAAATAGTTTGAAAGTAATAAATTATTTTATTGCAATTAATTAATGGTAGTTAAATTTCTTTTAAAGTTTGTATGGAGAGTTGGAGCTTATTAAAAATTATTATGCCATAACGTTAGATCATGGC
>JACXSJ010001403.1:0-94251 GCA_014851325.1 Pentalonia nigronervosa
TTATAATTATTATAAAGACTAAATTTAATTGCGTTCTTAAAATTGGTTATAAAGATGAATGCTTTTCAATTTAAATGTTTGTATTATTTCGCATAATATTGTATATTACATTGCACAATATTCCAATGCACATTATTAAAATATATAAATATTTGGCGAATTTCATTATATATATATTACCTAGTATGTTGAATTTTATATTATTTTAAATTCGTGTTTGGAATACGTGTAGGTATATTATATACGTGTACAACATATAGATGCATTATTATATTATTGTTTTAGTCCGGTCCTTTTTACATTTTATAGATGATATTACTTTCTTCGTAATTTTTTTTTTTTTTTATCGACCTCAATGCTTATAAAATAAATGCTCGCCATTTTAATAATAAATATAAGGCGAAGCGAGACCTCTGAAATTCCACCCGTTGGTTTTTTGCCCTTATTTACGTCTCGTAGCAGTCCATAAATTTCGCCGACCGAACTATAAAATACCGATGACAGTGCCTGATAAAAACTTTTAATCCATGATAAAATTCTATAATATACATTCTTGTGCAGGTACCTGTGTATTTTTTAGTCGCATTTTGATTTGCTGTGCTTATTTCACACGGACTCGTGGATTCACGCTTTTATTCTTCGAGCAGTTTATTATAATTGCTTAATAATTACACACAGGACTATATCTGAATACAAATTATTCATTTTAGCAGTTTTTTTCAAAGGTACATGGTTGATACAAATTAATGCATTTTCGTTTCTTATGTTTATACCAACGCGTATATAATATATTAGAGAGTCTTAATTCGACTCAAGTTTACCGCCTATATATAGTCGTATAGATACTAGATATACCTAGATACCTAAGTAATTAAAATATAATTTTACAAATAAGTTAATGAATATGAATCATGTAATATTTCATTTTTTTATAAGACAATTATATTTTATTGTTTTATTTTGATAAGATGTAAATACGCTACAATAAAAATATAACGACTACGGGTATTTACAAAATGTTCTGATTACACAATTTAGGAAATTATACTTCATTTGAATACAGGTCAAGCCTGATATCTTTTTTAATTAAAAAAAATAAAAATAATAGTAATTATATATTTACATGTACGTTACACCTGTGTGGGTGTATTTTTTTCGGTAGACAAAACTTGTTAATATTATATAATATGTACATAAGATATAGTTTAAAGTGTATAATTTAAATGTTCCATAAAATAAAATAATTGTGTAAATATAATGTTAATGATGCACACTGTGCAGTATACAATGTGTGCATACATCAAATACCAAAACTACCTATATATGTATAATATATTATAATCGATTGTCGTCCTTACCTTATACGCTCTTTGAATTCGCTTATAATATTTTACTATAAACAACACTGCAAGAGGAAACAATAATATCGCGGACACGTTGTAGGTCCCGAAAGCAGTTTATTTCCTTTTCCAATGGAATTTATTTTTAATCATAATATCGTGTGTGTGTGTGTGTGTGTGTGTGTGTTTCAGAGTGGCGATGGTACGTAAAAAATAATAATTTATCTCATGTATCATTCATGTACCTATACCCATACGTATGTCGTTTAATATGAACGGGGAAAAAAAACTAAAATTCCGACCATGTCGTTTATTATCTGATTAAAAGGGATCGTCTTGCCGACTCTTCGCGTTTTTCTTGTACAATATATTATATGTTCACCGCAAGAGTATAAAAAGTAAATATAAAAGTTATATTGAATTTTTCGTTCGGGGTTATCGCGGGTGTATATACATATCATACGTCGTATATATAGATTTCCAAAGTCTTCAAGTGACTCACGACAGCTGCCGACCACGAACCATTATTTCGTTTACGTTTTATTACGTTTTATTATACTGTTATATTTTTTTTTTGTACACACACACACACACACATATATGAGAATATATAACACTTTAATTTCATCCGTCATAATAATAATAATACTATTATAGTGGCGATGGCGGTATTGAGGTCGTAAAAACATAAACCACCTTTTCCACAACCACCCAGCGAACAACATGTGTCAGGCGCCTCTTTTTGTGCTTACCTGCAGGCCCGCGGCTCAAAAAATCCACATCTTTCTCTTATTACGGTGAGCCCAAACCTGTAATTAGCCTCATTTCGAGACATTAATCGCGTTATAACAAGGGTACCCTCGAAAACAAATTATTCCATCGTTTTTAACCCTATACTTAAAAGGCATATAAAAACATTATCCTGCAATTTGAGCGTCTCGAAACAACAAGGGCTGTTGCGCTATTTCGGAAATAACCGAATAGCAATACTGTATTACTAATAAAAATATAATATAGGTATACATATAGGTATGATGTTAACTATAATATACGTATATTAATTGTGTGAAGTAAAAAAAACAACCAAAAATAGTTTACCAAACTTATCCGCGTCGTTGTCGAAAATTAGTTTTTAATTTTCGGTTTGATATAACATATTAATACTTATATTGTTGTATACCTTGGTACGGTTTCGAAAACGTGTGAGTTCTTACGAAATAAATTATATTTTACTAAAAATGCATATGTTATTCCCTTTACCTAATATTCAATAAACCAGCTTTTCATTTTGCAGCAGTCGTGTGCTTTTATAATTTTTAATTCTATGAGTACGTCAGCGGATATAATACAGGCATTGCGATTTGCTTGATCTTTAATCGTTTTAAAAAAACATTGTGGTAGCATGGTACCTGCCGTGAGGTTCCGACAATGCATGCTCAGATCACTGTTATATATTATAATATATATTTTATTCATGTCCATAACTTTCGATTGGGATTTTCATAGTAAAATTAATGATTCTTAATATTATTATATAGATTGTTGAGTGATAACTATTCGAATATTTCAAACCCCCTTGCAAACAATATATAATATATAACACGGTAGCAATAACATCATATTATTTTTATGTATAACCCAACTCTATTTTGTGTGATATTGTAATGATTTTCTTTTATTCAGATACTTTTAGGTTAACAGTTACCGAGTTCAGATCATATTCCATCGATATCAGCTAGGTTGTTGTATTCAACATTGCATTATTTATATTTATAATTATGGCCCGTATAGATTATTCGAAATAAAAATTGAGATGCATGTGCTAACAGTTCTTTTTGGAAATAAAAAAATTCGTTTCAAATCAACATGATCATATCGCTCTATAGTCTATACACTCACTATGTAAGTGTGTCGTTATTTGTATAAACGATAATTTTATAAAATTGATTCAAATTATACAATTGTTATTTTAGTTATTTGTGATTTAATAATAGTTCATTAATATATTAGTGTAAGTACTCATACAAGTAAAAATTAATTTTTCGTTATACAACTCAATATGATTATTTATCATATTATAGTAAGTATATATTGTATTTAAAATCAGTATAATGGTTCATTGTTTAATATTTATGATATTTTTCGGGAACGGACTCCTTACTCTTCAGTCTGCGTTCAATGTACAACATTATAAAAAACAAATTAGTTTGATGGTTTTTAATTTTTAGATTCTAAGAGGAGCGAAGAATGTATTTTTAATTTTGTTTTATATTTTTCGTTGGTCGTGATAAAAAAAAAATGGTTTTGATCATATGCATATTTGAATATATATTGTACATACTACATAATATATATGTAGTGTTTCTGATTTATGAATAAGTACTATCCGTACTGCCAAATTGTTGAGTTCGTATATTGCTTTTTGCTATTATAAAAAACAAATCAGTCCAATCGTTTTTTTTTTCGATTTTATATTTTTTTATCGGTTATTAATTCGTTTATTAAACCATTTGTGTATACATGTTATATTATATAGTTGTGGTAGGTAGTGTGCGGTTTGCACGAAAACCGCATAGAAGACGATAATATCAATCGGTCGTGATAAAATATAATATAAATAAAATGGTTTTGATCACGTGCATATTCGTGTTCATATGTATATATACGAATACTTAGGTAGTGTTTTTGATTTATGAATACGATCTGTACTGCCAAATTGCGCAGGCATTCATATTATACCATTTATGTTGTATAGAAAAATACATCAGCTCGGATGATATTGCTTTTCGCTATTATATCCACCACCAGATGTATTGTGCACAGCACCGTTTTGAAGGTCTGAAACTCGTTTTGCGAAGGCGTAGGTATGTGTGCGCGCGTGTTTTTTTCGTTTTATCACATGTCCGATTTCCCTCGCGACAGACAGGTCGGCGGCGGGTCTAAATTACAATTAGTTACTTCTGTTTAATTGATCTGTCATCGGGCCACTGATTTATCGGCGCGCGCGCACCATATTATAATAATATAATATAATATGATCAGCAACAACATTTCCGCGTCTGATATAAGTAGGTACCTACTTATATACCTACTCCTGCGATGTAACGGTTGTCTATAGTTAAATCTCAAGCCGCTAACCTTATAGTTCTAGCGGGGGAGGCTCTCACTCTCTCTCTCTTTTTTTCTTTCTTCATCTCTTTCCCCGTCTCCTTCTCTATCTGTCGGTTTTTCTCTTTCTTACTATATAATACATTCTCCCCGCAATCAATCGCTTACCCATTCATTTGACCGCCGTCCGAATATGATTATTCGCCCACACAACCGACGGATCGATTAATTCGCCATGTGTATTGCAAGTCGAAAATAAGTCCCGTAAACTAATTTCATTCCGCAAAGAATAACAATTCTAATAACGTATGCAATTTTCCCGATCGTTATAATAGGAATACCACACTATAGACGCTATAGACGCGCAGTGTCATTAGCTGCAGTAGCTAAACTATAATATATCGAGAGGAAGTCGCATGAACGTTAATCTATAGTTCCAAAGACTACTCGATGTTATAATAAAACTTCTTTTAAATTGCCTATCCAATGCCCCTTAAAAATCAAGTCTATATAATTTTTTTTTTGTGTTATCGCCACACGAAAGTGAACCGTTTGCATAATACTTGGCCCTCGCGCGACATCGTTTGTTGAACAAGAAAAACAAAATTCAGTTTACGTCACAAATAATAACACACAGAAGCGGTGCTCGATGTTTGTGACGCCCTGCAGACATCCATCACTTCATCGGTATCAGTCTATTAGACCACTTCCAGAGCTGCAGCCCTCGATCGCTCCTCGTTCTGTTTAGAAGACATTTTTTCTATGCTGCGGTAGAAGAATTTGAATTTTTGTTTCGCGTCCTGTAGAACCGTTGTTCAATGAAACACAATGTGTTCAGCGGAGTCAGATATGCAGAGACAATGTGTATAGAGTGTAATATGACTTACTTTTTAATTTAAACCGATTGAATTTCTACGCGGGTCATGTCGTACATTTCATAGCATCGCAATAATGCAGTATGCAGTGACTTGTAGATTGAAAGCGGGATTTTCTGTAGCGGTATTTTAAATAATATTGCAGTATATTTTCTATAATAATTAGAATCGATTTGTGTTATAATTACTTTTGTAGAAATCGGGAAGTATAGTAGGTAATAATTATATAGTTTAAACAGAAGAAAAATAATGTATATTACACTGAAATGATGAATAACGATGGTCGCTACAAGTACGGATAAATGTACTCGGAGACTACCCAAGTGTCGAAAAAAATTCAACGATGAATCACGTATTCCATGTCAAATACACACGTTTATTATATATGGTACACGATTAGTGTGATTACTGTAGTAAGAAATATATAATTTAACTCTGTAAGACTGCTCTTAAACGGTATGCGTTGTATATTGAGGTCATATTGTTCATTAGCCCTCGTTCGTAACAGCTTTGTATAACGACTGCACTTTTAAAACGAAAACGATGAACTTTTAAAAGTTTTGGATGTATTAAATTCTACCAAATGATAATTTCGATATTTAGTAACAGGAGCTGATGACTCATAACTATGTTAGAAGATTAGTTGCAAGATTTTAGATTGAAAAACTACGATTCGGCAATTCCATGAATTTAAAGACACAAAAGATTCCTCAAAAATTAACTATTTTCATCCTCTATTGTAACTAGAGTTAGAACGATTTCGATTTCCTTCTCTGAATGTGAGAGATCATTCAGTACAATGAACAATACATTTACGTAAAAAAAAATGTTTTCACTACAGAGCATACGTCTTCATTGGTTTTTCTCAACTTTATCGGACCTCCTATTCAGTTGTTCAAACCACATTAGTATGTCGAGAGCTGATTAAAAAAAAAAAACGCAAATGAAGTAATAAGTAATAATTGTCCAAAACGAAGATAGTTCAAATCGACATTTATGGACCTTATGCGTAATGCACAATTTATTAATAATTGACAAATTTGATATATATTTTTTTAAAATAATTTAAAAATCAGTGTTTTTTTTTTTATACATATTATGTTTATTGTAGAACAAATTATAATATTGTTTTGACGTGATTTTTGGTTGGAAGGAGGGTATGTGACGGTAATTTTGTGTAGAACGCTTTTTCATCCAAAACCCGCTGAGGAGGAGTCCCTTTTGTAATTTTTTTTCAAATCAAGCACTGATTGTACCTAAATATTACAATAAAATCTCCCCTAACGGACACCTCTAAATAGTGGACATCTCAAAATAACGAATGGTTTTTTAGGAACAAATTACATATTTTCTAGAAACTGAATCCTATATAAATAGCGGACACCTCCAAATAGTGGACACAATTTCAGTGACCAAGAGTGTCTGATATTTAGAGGTTTCACTGTATTTATATATATATATATATATACGACATAGTGAATGAAATAGATATTACAACAATATATTATATAATATATTAAATAAGTGTTGATCTACTAAAATATATTATAGTTGACCAACAAATATTTCAAGTGGTGCAGTTATCGCCGCATCGTTGACTACTGCAACGCAGCGCGTGTTGACGATAATATAGTGATACGCACTGACCATGTATAAAATATTATATTTGTCTGCATAGTAGTGTGGTGTCCGCAAAGTCGTTTCATATACAATATGATATTATTATATATTTGTCGAACGAGACAAACGTCAAAAGTTATGCACACAAATCATATGATGTAATATATTATTTTATATAAACACTGAAACGTCGGATTGAAAACGGTCGAGAAATATAATATTATGTATACCTACTCGATACAATATAATAATATCATATTATTGCAAGTCCTGTTGCGGTGGTAGTCGTGTCTTTTATTATCGGTTAAATTTTATTGACGTTGAATTTACGACTGTACTGCAGTCATTTAGAAAATACTCTTTTTTGAAATTGGATTTATTCGTTTTCTCGTTTCCACTTCGGATGAGTTGTATGTATGAAAACGTATACTATTAAAACCGTCTCATAAAATCACTATATATAATTATTAATGCCTCACAGGTTTATTTTTTTATAATAATACAATATGAGTTCGATATTTATATTTATATATTACACTTGTGGTTTTTTATCATATACGCCTTTCGGTCATTACGCTAGAATATTATACAAGTCTGTTGCATATTATAATTATTAAGGCTGGGATTACGATGCACTTTGCATTGTTTTCCGAACCTAGCTACGCGATGCTCGTTTTAAAGTATATACGCTCCATATATTTTTGAATCAGAATAAAAAGTTTTTATTTCAAATTTTTTTGACGATTTTAAATTTTAAGGTATATTTTTCATTTTTTAAGGCATTTCAGGACAGAACATAAATAAAAACATATTTTAATTATTACGATATTGACTCATAATGTTTGGCCAAATGAAAAAGACGACTCGAATAAACCCAACGGACTTGTAAAATGAACAACTTTTGGTTTCTTATAGCCATCGAATTATTATATTGTATAGTACGTTGTTTTGTAACGATTTCTGCGCGTTTGTATAATATACAAATAATATATTATATTATGCAGTTTAAAGACTTTTTCGGAGCACTTTGTTAATTTCTCGTGCAATAAACTTAAACCTTTATATTCGCACGAAAAACATGTTTTGATTAATAACCCTCAGCCGCTACCATAATATTATGTTTGTTGGCGTTTTTGTTATCTGCGGCGGCGACACGCGCGATAGAAATCGCATTTCGGTCACGTGTTTCTTTATTAGATTTGCGCGAGTTGGGTTCGATCGGTGGACCACACAACTACCTCCACTATCTCCACCACTCTACCAACCTACCGCTGAAGTCTTGTCGGTCGTGTTTAAAATATAGAGTGATCACCGATCGAGTTCACCCCGCCATTCTTTTCGTCAATAATGTGCAGTTATTCGAAATATGATTTTTGAAATTTTTAAATATTTTACTATTTAAGACCACGTTTTCAAATTCCTGAGATTTTCGGCACTTCTTAAGCAATATTCTGCGAAGATACAAACTTCTGTTTTTCAAATGAGAATCCCCATTTTGTGTTTTGACGTATTAAAGTCAACATTTTAACGGGTAATTTTTGTGTTATTTGACTTTGTCTATACTAAGAATAATATAATAGGTCCACGGCAACGGGTTTGAACATTTTAGTGATTGTAAAAATGGTCAATTTATAATAAACCCACAAACTTTTATGAAAAAAAAATTTAAAAAAATTGTCTTTGGGTGCGTATTCAAAAGTTCCAAAAATCTACAGAATATAAATTCGTATTTGAAGGTCAAAAATGGGTTGGTTAGGGATAAGTGTATTCTGCGAGTCATCCTGTATATATATATATGTAAGTAAGTATATATGTATGTATATGCGACCGCAGACTGCAGTTAAGGTCGCCAGTCGTACTTAATCATGCAGACAATCGGACCTCGGGATCTGACGGTAAGACTAGGGAAATTTTCACTCCGCAGACGTCCGAAACCCGATACTTTAATTTTTTTTTCAGTCATTCGTTGTGCGTAGTCACCGCGACGAGTGTACTGCGTATTAAAATCACCGGCCACCATGGTATATATACCATACACACACGCGGGCTCGCGTTTATAGACAGCCCACGACGACGACTGCGCAGATCGTAGATAACTGGTCGGTTATTAATCCACTTCACAGTCAATTGGAAACACTCGCGCACACAAACGCACACAAGCGTCTTGTCTGTTTATTTGATACGAGGTATAAATTAATTTCCTACGAATGCTTTTAGAGTAATGTCCGTTTTCACTGTGGCTAGCGCAGTGTGTTATTTGTCAACCGGTCGAGTGGAAAAAAAGCTGCCGAAAAATGTATTATTAATTACACACACATATATACATACGACTATATCGTATAATCATTATATTATAATATGATCCGGGGAGCTATTTGTTAATAATATATAATAATATATACTATAGCTGTCCCGCCCGGCGTTGCCGCGCCAAAGACTTGTTATTTTTATAAATATATTTGTAAAAAAAATGTATACGCCACATTTCTACTAATTATTATACAATAATAATACTCTGTCACCAATGGGGCAACCCTGTAAATAAACCACAAAAATATTTGTTTTTCGTGAGTTGAAAAAAATGCATGTGCCCAATACCAAATTCTCTTTAGGTTACCTACCTATAAAAATTGAAAAAATAAACTATAAACTCCATATGTCTTATGGAATTTATTAATAGAATTTTTTATTGAAAACGGTCCAGTAGTTTTTGAGTGTATAAACTTCGGATAAACCAACATCCATTTTTAATTTTTGTTTGATTTTTTTGTGTGGCATTTCAAATATAATTTTCAGTAGGTCCTCAATGTTTGTTGACATACTAAAGTACATCTCATTGGACAAATAATAGTGTGACATTCAAAAATCATATGACTGAATGATTGTAAAAACCTATAATGATAAATATTATCTGTAACCAATGGCAATCCGACGTATTATAGAACGATCGAGACTGTTCTCGATTACTCTAGAATCGTGTCCAACTGTAGTTAAGAATAATAACATACAAAATGATATACGACATAATCGGGATGAAATGAAAAAAATAATTAAACTAATTTACACTGCAGGTTAATGACCTAGGATGTTGAAGCCTTATAAACCCAATAAATAATAATTTACACAGCCATATGTTACAAACTTATTTAACTTACAAACAATTACAATTTGTTTTCTTATAATAAGTATTTAATTTGTAATGAAAAACGATCGAGGCCATTAATTGAGATAAAAACTATCCTATCCCTCGCGAGTTGGACCAAATTACACACATTGAGCAAAATTTCATCAAATTCGTTTAGGTAGTTTCGGAATTCATCGCGGACAAACACCGTGACACGAAATATTTATAAATATAAGGATGTATTTATTATGTGCAAACGTATATATTACACACAAACGATATAGTATAATGCCAGCAAATATCTCGATATCGTTTATTTTTCGACTCTTAAAGTTTTATACTTAATTAAATTATGACTTATTGCAAAATCGTTGACGATGTGAATCTTATCACAGCTACTCTCAACCTATATGTAATCAAACGTGATTAAACTGCAGACGATGACGAATTGGTTGATGATTTTTTTATTCAAAACAGAATTTGTTGGGCCTCACGAAAAAAAATTATAATCCGACTATAATAATATACATCGTAATAACCAGTGATGATGTGCAGAACGCGTGTTTTAAAGAGCTAGAAAATATATTCCACTCAATCAATAATATATGATATTTGGAAATCTATCAACGTTTTAATTGGTTTTGAATACATTTTAAAAATGTTAAACATTTTGTTGCGAAGTGAATATAAATATAGATAGGCAAGTAGATAGTAAAAAGTAGTACGAACTATGTTGGGAACGAGTTTTTTTCCACAATATCAGACGACGAAGCGTTCAAATAAATTAAGCGATGATTTTGGTCTGTTACAATTCAGTTATAGTTAGATTGATGGTGAAACTAATCGAATAAATGTAAAAATATATATACCTACCAGCTTTATAATAGGTATAGAAGATAAACTCGTTTGCTTTTAATTCAAACACGCGGCGTAATTTGTGTGTTTAATAAAAATGCATTTGCATTGACGCAGATCAAAATTAAAATAAGACAGATAAAGTTTATCATAAAACCGTTAAAATACCATGACATTATCACCGCTAGGTAAAACATAAATTATTCGTTATTTATTCCTTTATATTACATTTTGTTTGTATAAATACGATTCATATACAATTTATACTCGTCTTTATCTCGTGTTCACATCGGATTTTTAAACATATTATGTGTGTAATACTTGTGTATAAAATATTTTTCTCGAGATTGTTAAAATATCTGTTTTAAATTAAGTGCCTACCTATATGATATACGCTATAATATTTTTAATCCAAAAATTTAATTTTTAAATCTGTTTATCTATATATTATTATGTTTATTTTATATTGGAATGAGAATAGTATAGCAATTACAGTTGATATATATATATGCTATAAATATATATATATAAATATATTTATATATATTTTTTTCAGAGAAATTATCATTTTAATGGATGCATGTCAATAGATTTAGTGTAGGATGACATTTGACACTTTACTATTATATTATAATTGTTTTTATTTAATTAAAATATTTTATAGTTCAATATATAATAACACATATTATCATATAAAATTTAAATGTTCACAAGTAGACTATACAAAGAAGTCAGTAATTTATTTAATAATAATTTAAATAATTTTATTTTTACAAACATAAACTTAAATAATTTGTGTATTTTACCATATTACTATCCGAGACATCGCGAATTCGTCCTCTACGTTTTTTTTTTTTAATATCGTACACACTTCCAAGTGATATTTTCCGGCTTATCGCTTTTTATGTGCTCTAAAATATAATGTCGTATTATATATAAATACAGTCGAGTCTTGATAACTCGATTCTCCTCAAAAAGGGAATAAAAATAAATTTGACTTATGTATATTTTGAGTTATGTGTATATACCTCAAACATGACTTAAAAACACTTTAAAGGGCAAGAAAAAAATTCGAGTTGTCTAGGTTTTCAAGTTATCGAAGTTTGATTTATCGAGATTCGATTGTACTTGATTAATTAAAACACACATTTTGGTTTTTATAAAAAATTAAACAAAACCGATTTGAAAATTGTCGTACACCATCGACATTATCGTCGTACCCTGTAAACGTTATCGCGCAATCTATTGATCACTATAATATTTGTGTCGACGGTGTACCCATTTTTTTAATAGTATGTACTAATAAACGAGAAATCTTTATGAATAATAATTATTATTATTGTTACCGCGCACGACAAAATAAGGTCACGGCGCGACGGCTGCCCGGTAAAAGTGCATCGTCGCTATATTATAATATATATTAAATTATAGTTGTCGCTTATGATTTATACCATTTTCATTTACACTTATAATTGGTTGAGTAAACACTAAACATAGCGTTGTCAAAAAAAAAAAAAATAAAAAAATAAATAAAATATAAATTACCAGTCATCGTTTAAAACGTATATGCGTGAAGCGATGTTAATTGAAAAAATTATTATTAATATATATATATATATATATATATATATATATATAATGGTTCTCCCTATATAATAATATTATGTAGGTATACGCTTTAATATACTTAAGTTATTTTTTATTTCTTCACTCGCTTACAATTTATTTTATTCGTGTAATTTTCGTATATATATTTACTTTTTTTTTAATAAATAGATCGTCCTCCAATGAAGCGATCGTGTGTCGCCATTTGTCACGGGGCGCCTTCGGCGCCCCCCGTGGTGACGAGAATCACGCGTTCGCCTCTGGTGTATAATATAACTTTTAGGTACGATAATTTTTAATCTAAAACGAGAAAAAATCAGAAGGTAAATGTGTACATAAACATTACCAAAAAAAAAATAATAATAATAATATGTTTATGTTTATAGGCACCAAAGACCGCCCGCGAGTGTCCGACAAGTTTTCGTTTTATTTTTTTATTATTATTTCACTGCTGCAGTGTACCCACATCGATCGCCTTTTCTATAATACCTATTAACTATGCACGTTTGACCGTGTGAATTTAGTTTTTAAAAACAAATACTGTTTTTCGCCGTCGTAACACTATTACTGCACACGTCGTGTGCGACAATCATATACCTAATATGAATAACAGTTTTGTTTGTTTACAATGTATAATCCAAATTTTTTATTTTATAATGTTACATATTATATACAGTAGAACATCGATTATCTGAACCTCCGTTAAATGAACCCTCTATTATCTTAACTGCAATTGGCATTTCCCAACGTTCTGCTATCTGAACGGCACAACATTTCGTCAAATAAAAATTGATAATTTTTTCAAAAAAAAAAAAAAAAATGCCATAAATATATGTCAAATATGTATATGTTCCTATGTAATTAATAAATATACCTATATGTTGCTAAATAATTAATAAAAATAAATTCTAAATAATGTAATTTAAATACATATATATATATAATAATAAAATATGTATGATTTTTTTGTGATTTGTAGGATTATAATTAATACGAGTTAAATATATATGAAGATGTACATATATGTGTACATACAATGTATATATTAAAACAATTTCCAGTATCCGAACTTTCATGTACCAGAACTAAGCGCGTTCTCAATTATTTCGGATAATTGAGGTTCTACTGTAATATTATTGACGAATAATTTTTTGATAGCAATTATAATTACTATAATCGATATCGCGATTTCGCTCGGATTTATTTGGAGTTAAAAATCGCCAAATAGTTTTATAATTTATAATTTATTAATAACTTTTATGAATAATCCATATTACAGTTTTTAATGGATAAAAGTCATTATACTGTTTTATAGTAAGGACTTTCGCATGCTTTTGAATATTTTTTCGAGTTAATTTTATCGTATGTGTTTAGTCTCGGTAAACGTTTATGACGAAACCATAAAAACATTTAGTGCATATGTTTGCGTTAGTTGATGTTTTTGGGTTTAAAATTCATGGAATTGCTTTTAAAGTAGATAAAGTGAATATTTTTTAAGTGAATATTTTATTCGTTATCGAAAATCAAGCACTTTGGTAAATGTTTTTCGTAAATCCTAGTCAGCAATTATTTAATCAAACTGTGAATTGGCGAATTCGTCATTAGACGATTGAGACGAGTCTTTGGCTTAATGGTCAGTGAGTTATAACTAATAGCTGACTATAACATATTATGCAATGCAACGTTTATAAAATCATTTATTACGTCAACGTTTTTGTTTAATTTTATGGCTATTAAGTGATTATGGTGACGGTACAGTTATTATTTAGTTGCATTATTTTTTTTTAGCACATATTGTCAATTGTTTGATTCATATTTTCAAATGCATAATATTTAAATATTGAATGATTTTTTAGTGCATTAAAGTCTTTGCAGCTCTACAGCCACACGAAGACTGTATTTACCTAAGTATAATGATCAGTATTTGTTCTTAATTGGAGGATATTGTTTTCAAAAAAATTATTTTAACATTCAATTATATACCTACTTAACCTAATCTTACATACTCTTTTTTTTTTTTTTATTTCGATTTCATTTTGTAGTACTACATATTAACGAAATCGGTTAAATACTAAAACTTAAAGTAAAAAGCTTAAAGTAAAGTTTTAAAGCTTTAATTTGTATAAGATGATCTCTGTAATATACAATTAATATTATACCAAAATCGCGACTTGATGGATGTCAACGGTTTGTTAATGCGTTTATTAGGAGGCGTATAAGCAAATCGATAAGAAAATTTGTTTATAATAATTTATGACGTATTATACTAAAAAGTAACAATTTAGTATTTTATTTTACCAATTACCGGGATATATAGGTGATTACTTTTTGAAACTTTTCGATTTACGCGTGACCACCACCGTGACTCCTACATCAATCAGCCAATTCTGCATATATATTAAGTAGGTATCTACTATCTACTCGCATATATTTTCAGCAAAGAGCTGTCGGCGGGGTAGAGAAGCCGACTACCCTTTGACGTGCTACAGTCCGAGTGTGTGTATATATACACCCGTCCAGTAGTGGAGTGTTGGTGGGGGGGGGGGTGCATTTACACGGTATAAGTAATATTTTCTCTCAAAAATGAGATTACAAATCGTTTTTGCAGCTCACAACTCGCGGCGATCGCAGGCTTTAGCGTCCGCCCGCGGCGTGCAGCAGTGCAGTAGCTGATGCTAATAATATATATTATAATATGTTTCGTCTAATTGAATAATAATCGGACCGGATAAAAAGGGGATGGTGAACGACAGCAGACCAGGCTAATAATAATATCCGCACACATATAACAACTGCAGTAACACCCGCTAACACCGCCGCTGCTGGTGCAACCCTTATTCGTTCGTTCGTCCGAATATTTGCATATTCGAGTACCGACGCTATATATATATATATATATATACAGAGTGATTTAAAACGGAGCAGAATGTATATAATATAAAAGTTTTTTTGATTTAGAATAACATCGCTGAAATGATTTGTACGTTTTATAATTTCTTATGATATTTTAAGGGGGTTTTAGAGGTTCGATTTTAAAAGCTCAAACGGGAACCTATATTTACTTTTTTTGCAAAAATAACACTAAGACATTTTTTTAATACATTTTAGTGCTCTTGGACAACATTAATCAATAAAAAACTATACACGAGATGTATTTAAAGTCTAAATAAATTTCTAAAGTCGACCGCCCCCTGCAAAACCTCACTAAAATATTGTAAAAAATTATAAAATGCACAAATCATTTTAGATTATGTTTAAAATAAATATCATATATTTTTAAAACTTATTTTTTTATTTTATTTTATTTTAATATTACTATAAAATACATTTTTAAATTACTGTATAAAATAAAATAGTTAAAAATAATAACGTGTCAAGATAATGTATTGTAAAAGTGTCTTCAACTTAAAATTGTATGCCTTGGCACCGCTTAAATAACTCATTTTTAACAAATTTGTTATAATATTTTTATGAATTTTCTACTTATTGTATTATTTTATGGTTTCTTTTATATGAATTAAATCAGCATTTTCCATTTTGTTAACTCAGCTTTTGAATATTGATTACATTTTCGTACATGTTTCTCTTGCGTTTCTTTTAGAATTGAAATAACTTCATAAATGACGCGGGAACTATGAAATCGAGCATTATATAAGTTTGAAGAAAACTTTTCGATCCATTTGTCGATTAATTTTAAATTGCGAGTTTTATATTAGTTCAAATCAAATGGCAACAGGACTTCAAAGTTGCAAATGAAAATCGTACCCAATCTTGTTTCACCGATCTTGCCCATCTCTGCGTATCGTACATTTTTCTCTGTTTCGAATCGATAAAGTGGCCGTGACAAATTTTGAATCACTCTGTATATAATATATATGGGCCACACACGTATTACAATATTTTTGATACGCGCGCAAACGGGTGAATAATAACAATAATTGCTGCAGTCGTCTTTAGTTTTCGAAATGAGTTTTATTTTTTCCGGGGGGTGTCCCTCGAGAGGGTGCAGCGGGGCTGTAGACGACGGCGGGTGTGTGCGATGCCTGACGCGTTCGGCTCGTATCCGATCGGCAAGCAGGCATGCAGGCAGGAAGTGACCATAACGGGCCGTCAGGCAAACTCCTCCCCCCCGGCGCGCGTAACGTAATAAATATATATATATATAGTCACCGGTTCGTTCCGTATATTAACCGCGGTATACGATGTGGGTAGGTACTTCCAAAATTACGGGGCGCGCCGTCTCGGGAGTGGGGTGGGACACGGCGCGTTCGAGTCGAATTTTATATCGTCGTCATATGTATATGTACATTTAATAATATTATTATACACGCGTCGTACACATCTCTAGGTTTTTTTTTTTTTTTTTGTTTTAATTTTGATGTCCGTAACGATGCGACGGGCCCTCGACAAGAGCAGGAAACACCGTAGTGAACTATACGGCATTACTGCTGCTGCAATATGATTGTATTATTATGATATTATTATTATTTTAGTGTGTCGTTCTCGACGGTGGTGTACACGGTCATGAACACGATTTGGAAACGACGACGCAAAGGAAATATTATTACGATGATTACGATTATTATTATTATTGTTGTTGCTGTTGTATTTTTATTATGCGTTGCCGGCGACGCGACGGGCTGTCAACACGCGTTTCGTTATACTGTCGTCAAATCTCATAAATAAAATATAACAAAAAAAAAGAAAATAAAGATGAAAAAACAATGCGCGAAGGTGCCGTACTATATATATATATGTATAATACAGAGTATGTTCAAAAAATAAGGTAACAGAAAAAAATGTCGAACGCGTGACCCTGAATGTAATTCGGGTTTTTTATTTTTACTGCATAAATTGGACCGCTATTGATATTACACTTATTTATGATGAATTTAAATTTTTTTCCCGCGCATAACGTTTTTTTAACCGTACCCCTTTCCATTATTGAGTTTGTATTTGAATTAATTAATTTTTATCAAACGACTTTGAATTATTAAGTATTTTTCTACATATTAAATATGTAGGTACCTACACCCTATTACTGAGAGTGGGTTTTTGCATTGAAATGTTTTTTATGCATGTTGTTATTTTGACTGTATTCTTCAACGGTCCATCTACAGGAGATTTTACAAAGTCACACGCGATTTCGTACTACAACACGTCTAAGTTTTCAAAATATGCACACGAAATCCCACGAAACTTGCGATAAGTGCGTACAACACGCTTGAATCGAAACTTTAACTCGCTGTCGATAAGTATCAATTTGTGAAATGCACGGAAAAAAAAGTTTCAAAAATACTTAAAATGTAGTAAAATCCAAGTCCAAATAAAAATTACCCGAAAAAATCGTATCGGGATCACAATATATTATATACGTTCGAAATATTTGTTGTCTGCGCCTTTAAACTACCAGATTCATAGCTACGTCGTGCAGGTAACTATATGGTTATAGCTGGTAACCATATTGGTGTAAAAGTCGAGCTGTAGTCTGTTCTCTCGGTATATTCGGTTATGACTTGGTTGTTATATACAAGATACCAAAAAAAGTAACTTCCAATTAAAATGCGAGTTGATCGACAACACAACACGACACACGCCGACGTAATTGCAGTAACTGTAGCTGGCTTTATCGTCGAACACGCCGCGTGCGTAGGATGTATACCTAATAGTAGGTATAAACCGGGTTGACCCGGTTATAACCGCTTTACATAATCGAAAGGTAACACGCAGTGTGATGTTACTATTGCTATTCAGCGCATACGCTTACCGCCCGGGCGTGATCTGTAGGCATACCCAGCAACACGTGTGCTTGTTAAGTGTCTGCGGTAAAATGTTGAATTTAATTATTAGCTGAATAACCTGGCTTCGCTCGTGTGAAAAAAAAATCGTTAAATTATTTAAACGACACGCCAGAAAACCGTAACCTTTAAATACAATACCCCTCCCCGATCAGACAAAAAATGAAAATTCGGGTAACGTGACACTAGGAAAGTATTTGGAACAACTCTGTGAAAAACTCAATAAATCACAGTACTGCATATTATAATAGTATAGCTTATATATCTGCTACGACCGAATTTAAAAAATAAAAAACAAACAACTCTAACTCGTGTAATATCCGATTACTATCGGAATAAAATTTAAATTAATGTTTTCGGAGACAACCGTCGTCGTGTGCTCTTTATAATATTTTTGAATTTTCCACGATCGCTTTTCACCAATCCTCCAAAACGCTATTATAGTCCTGCCCACTATATTAGAGCATTTTATCACACAACTCAATACTTTTTCAATATAGGATAACATAATAATACGATAACGAAGAGTTTCTCTATTGTTTTCGTACACCTGCGGTAATTTATCACCGTACAGGAGTGTGCAGCAGTTTGAACAGCTTCTGTTTTATTGGTTTTTACCGAGAATTTGTTAACTGCGCCACTTCGATACACATCGACGATACGTCGCCGCTTAATTAGTTCTGTCGCAGTCGTAGATGGGACTTTTCGATTGCTGCTCCGTCGCCTTTACCGTCATAAATTCATGTTGTTTGACCGCCCATATAACGCCACTCCGCGGTATTTATTATATTGTTTTCACATTGGACTCCCGCGGAGTTCGGCTTGATAATAATAATAATAATAATAACAAATAATAAATTGCAGTACTCCCCTGCTAAAGGTCGTACGGTTATTTATGATATCAGAAGGCTCGCGGGACGTGTCTTCTCGGAAATTTCAAACGGCTTAATTATTAGTAAAATACGTATTATAATATATGGGAGGTGCCCACGACTATACAGAGTCGTTTCTGTTAAAATACCCATATATACAGGGTGATAGTTTAAACAAGGTCATCCTCATTCTCCTTAACCTATAATAGTACATTTATTCGAATTCTGGTTTTTAGAACTGTTTAGTATAGGTACCTAAAGACCACATTTTTAAATTTTTGATTTTTTTATTTTACTCGAGGAGTGCCCAGCGGTGATACAAACTTCTATTTTTCGAAAAAAAAAAACATGATTTTTTTGAAAATTTTGATGTATCTCTAAATCAAAATTCTAACGAGTAGTTTCTCAGTTATTAAAATGTTTATACACTAAGGATAATATATAATCCCGAAAAATTGTTTTACAAAAATATAAACTATATGCCATATTAGATGTAGTATTTATCAGGACTTGAATTTAAAATCAAAATTTCGTTTTATGTCATTTACAATCTAAACGTTATACAACTTTTGTTTTTATTATTTAAAATAATATCGAATGCGGTGAATGGCCCGGATACGGAATATAATAAGTTCTTGGATTGATCGCTAAGATCGATTGCTAATCACGTGAATTAATATTTTTGCGAAACCAATATTATAACTTTTAAGTAAATGGATTTTAAATTATTCCGTTTTGCGTTATTTTTTGTTTAATGATATATTATATATTTGGTTTTAATTATTAATGTGTACCAATTTTCGTTTTAATTACGTTTACAATTTCAATCGTTTTTTTGGTCATATTATATAACGTTATTATAACGTTTGCAAGCATTGGCATTTATTACACTTTGATCATTTTAAAAATGATTTATATTGATAGATCAATAGTAGTTATTAACATTTTTAAATAATCTATAGACTTAATAATTACTTAATCCGTTACCATAGACATAATAATTATCCTTTGTACACAGAGTTATATAACTCAGAAACAATTCGTTCGAATTTCGATTTAGATACATCAAATATTTTCAAAAAAAAAAAAAATATCAAGAATTTAAAAATGTGGTGTAGTATTTGCAAGTTTCAAAATTCAGAATTTTAATTTATGCACGATTTAAGCGTCTAGAAAGAGAACGAGCATGCTTAATAAATCACCTTGTATATGTGTATACGCGCCTGGAAAATTATTTACGGAAATTGCGTTAAAAGGCATTACATGCGGGCAAACCGGACCCGACGGCAAATACGGAGGGTCTAACGACCCGCACAAAGGTCCGCTCAAAGGGGGCGAGTTTTCATTAGAAGTGGCTCGGATTTCAAAGGCCGCAAATCTGGCAGTGTCAGCGTGTTCTGTTTGCAGCGCCGCGCCCCGCCATCAGGTCTCGCACCCCCGCGCAGACAATGATTTAATCAACCGGCGGCAAATAATATATCGCACAGCTCTATAATATATATAGGTACCTCTTCAGTTTCACGCGAAATCTGCACTTTACTTCCGGTCATCGTTGCAGCACTGCTGCTGCAGCGGTCTAATGCATAATGCATAATGCACATATATATATATACAGTGCGCAATAACACCACCGCCAAAGTACCGTCGTCGTACTACCGTAATTTATTATTAAATAATATATATATATATATATATATATATATTGCAGGACTTTGTAGGACACGTATATAGACGACAGACCCCATCGCGAACGAAGGAATACATTACGATATTATAAATGCTGTTTCGTATAATACTGAAGGGCGATTCGTTTAACGTACGAAACACTATCGTTATATTGAAAAGCGTATTGACTTTTTTCAAAACATTTTTTCTTCTACACTGTTTCGAGTCGTTATGACATTTTTTCTCCGCGAATAATATTTTTTTATGTTTTTTTTTACTTTTTTCAGTTGACAAACATTTTGTTTTGATTTCTTATTCCGAAGCAGAATATTTTTCTACTTAGCTCATCCGTACATTTATACTTTTAACTTATAAACGTACTCGTCCGAAATTCGATTTTAATGCATCGAAATACATAATCGGGAAATTATTCACGAAATCGACACGTTTCGATGTAACGAGTGTTTCGCGTTAAATGAATCACCGGCTATATAATACACCGCGTGTATCCTCGAAAATAGGGTACACTCTGTAATTAAATTACCTATATTACTATCAGTACCCTAATCATATTTTTGAATTCTGTTTGCGGGACACGAAACCAGACTGATTGGATCATTATAAATTTGCTGCAGACAGAATTCTAAAATATGTTTTGGGTAGGTACCTACTGAGTATTATGGGCAATTGAATTGTAGAGTGTACCCGGTTTTCGAGGACACGCGGTTTGTATTAAATGTGCGCTTGATTTATCGTTACCTTTTGTGCCTGCGTGTTCAAGTATATGGTTCGAGGGCTTTACACGGGTTGATTCACCGAACATGCCCACCCAATTTTCTTCAATTGGATATTCAAAACCCGATTTTTGAAATTTTTAAATACAAAAAACACTGTTTACATACTTAAATATCACTACTTGAATTAGGGATTGTCTTAGCGTGTTCTGCGGTAGTACAAACATCATCTGTAACGAGAATCTCCCTTATTTTCCACTGTAAATTATTTTGCGGATGATTTTTCAGAAAACGTTGACGCATCTAAATCAAAATTCGAACGAGTAGTTTTCGAGTTATTTAACTCTGTGCATACTAAACGTAATATGGGTTCACAATAATGGGTTTAGAATATATAGCTGGGATATTGTAGTTTGTAAAAACGGTCCAAATTTCTATAATAAATAGTAGATCCTAAATAGCGTCTAATTTTTTCATTTTTGTAAAATGGTTTTTAAGGACTATTACCCTGCAGCTTAGTATAAACATTTAAATACCCATTTGAGAAAAATGTTGTATTAGGAAATTATAGGAAGGTAGGTCATCAAAATGTTCAGAAAAATTATCCGCTAAATGATTTCCAGTAAAAAGAGGGTTCTCGTTTGAAAAACAGAAGTTTATATATCGCCACAGGATACTTTTTATAGAGTATAAAATAATTCAAGAATTGTTCTTGTAAAAATCGCGAACGGTTTTCAACGAAACATGTCAGCAAACGTAGCTGATTAGCCTACTTCTCGAGCCCAGATAAGAATAATTGTTTTTTGAACTCCATATAATATTCATCGCATTGTATTCAAAACGTTTTCACAATATTATATAATTAAACACTGCGCCGATGTGAAAAATAAGCCTCGCAGACTGAGTCTCAGTATTATAATATATACATGGTCTGCCTTATTTTGTTTTACGATGGAGTATGATACACGGAAATAAATTATTACGAGGTCTACGAAAAATTAGTTAATTTTATTGTTTGAGATGATTTATTATGATACAGGTACGCACTGCGCTGTTATTAGAAAGAGACTCACATAATAATAATCGGAAAAGTGTTTATATCATATTTAATTTTTACACGCTGTATAATATTATAATCCGCATCGATATATTATGTACCAGCACAGGAAACGTATAAAAAACTGTGTCAGATTTCAAAACAACAGTTTAAATGACTAACTGCAGTTTTTGAGTTATTTAAAATTTACTTTATGATCTCTGCAGTAATTAGCGTGGAGTCACATCAGTGCCGGTTATAAGTAAATATGCCGCCCTTTACAGCCATTGTATACCTATCTTAAAAAAAAGAACCATCGCTCTATTCAGAATTTAATATATATTATATTAATAATATTATGATTTGTATAATATTATAATACAATATAAAATTATTAAAAATAAAAATGTGGGCAAGTGGGTACCGTTCTGCTGTACACTAACTAGATGTTTATTGTGGGGGGGGGGGGGGTTATTGTAATGGATTTGTTAAATTTGAATTGAATGATATATAAAATCATTGTATACCAAAAATGATTTTGAGTGAAGACTCTCCGTCCGTTTATATAACTAAGTATATATTATGATATTATTGCTATTAAGTATAATTAATTTTTTTAAAAAAAAATCGAAAATTTTTTATGCCCATTAATTGCTCAAAAAGAGTTAGAATATTTATTATGTATAGAAAATTGTTCTATAAACTTTTGGAGAAAATTTAAAGCATCAACAGCTATTAGTTTTTGAGTTACAGTAAAAAATAAATAGATATTATAGATAACTGCAGGTTTTGCGTTAAAATCCTTGTTTTTTCTTAAATTTTTTTAGTTTTTCTCGACATTTTTGAAAACTGTTAGAAACATTTTACTTTTTACTCCCTTAATAATAGATTCACTTTTATACCAGAAAAATGCTGATGTAAATAAAAACGAAGTATTTTTACTGCCCTAAAAGTTGATGACAGACATAAAAATTAAAAAAAAAATACATTCATGGCTTCGCTCAATATCTAAAATATTAAATCTACTCGATTGTCTTTACTCGATGAGAGATTGAACTGAACAATTTTATAAGACGTTAGAAATTTATCGTTTTCGCCCCTAAAAATTTGCCCTTGGCACTGAGCCATACTATAGTTTGCAGAAAGTTTGTCTAGGATCGTCCGCGCGACATATCAATAACCACGTTATAATAATAAAAAAACCAGAATCACGCGGTGACGGCGGTAACCTAATATACCGAACGAACGGCAACCGACACTGCAAATGTTAATATTATTTAAATGATAGTGTAGAATAATAATAAAAAAATAAACCGTCAACATAACAAACCATCATTAATTCACGTGCGTCTAATGGTCTTAAGTCCGTTGCCGGTGTCCCGCTGAGAAATCGGATCCGTTTTGACGTATATAATCACTATATTGAATACGATTGAGCCGTCTGCAGGTTTTATCGGGCAGCAGCCTCCCCTCCCCCTCCCCCCACCATCGTCAAATCGTCGTCATCGCGATGTCAAACGCGGTCATTATTTATTATATGCACCTGTGTGATAAAAACATATCCCTGCTCGCCGTTTGAAGGATGTGTGCAGTAGGTATCACGGACAAAATATTATTATGATATGTTATTTTTCCAATGATTGTACGGACAAAAACAAAAATCAGAACCTAGGCATAACACACATAGTGATGGCTGTTCACGCACGTCATAATATAATGTTCAGTTATTGCGGGCAAAGTATCATCTGTTTGTCGTCGTGTGATTCGTCTGCAATCCGTTCTTTTAACAGTGTCTTTGACTTCGTGTCGAATTATGTCCACGTCGTTGCGCGTTTGTGTGCAGCCCAGGAGTCACATCATGATCGCAACTAGACCTAAAATGTAAGGGGTGCTAAAATGATGTATGTCTATTTCAATATGCGATTCAAACTTCTGTTTTTCAAATGAGAACCCCCTGTAGTTTTGTAGTTGTTAAAATGTTTATTCTGAGGATAATAGTCCTTAAAAATGTTATTATAAAAATTTAAAATATATGCGTATAATATCGGATCTAGTATTTATTATATTTGGACTATTTTTAAAAATGATTTATGTTGATAGATCAATATTGATCACTAAAATTTTAAAATGTCCATATCGCTCACATCTTCCAAATTCATTATCGTAGACTTATTATTCTTAGTATGCCGCAGAGTTACATACTTCAAATCTATTAGTTCGAATTTTGATTTTGACACTTACGTCAAAGTTTTCAAAAAAATTAACAATTTACTGTTGAAAATGGGGTGGGAAGGAGAGTTCTTATTTGAAAAACAGAAGTTTGTATGTCCACAGGGCACTCCTTATGAGTAGTACAAAAAATCTCAAAAATTTGAAAATATCATCTACATAAGTATAGGCATACATTTTAAACTTCAAAAAATTAGAATCGTTTGAAAACATTGATTGTTAAACGAAAAATATGGGAGTGATGAGCACGCCCTGTGAATCACCCTCGTATGCATAACTTTATGTATAATATACGTATGTGATGCGTGCGTGTTGACAAAATACAAATGTCGTTATGTACCTACTTGTAACATTTCTTCACAGATTTACGAATTTTAATATACGAGTATATACTAAACTCGATAATATGTTTATAGAGTATTAGCGCGAGAAACTGATTTTCATATTGTATATTTGTGTTGAGCTTATGTCGGCGGGAGGTCTTTTATCGTGCACTATATTATGTGTGTGTAGTAGACCATCACTTATACCCTATACCGCCGACACCGGTGAGGCGGTGAGGGGAGGAAGGTTACCGATTGAAATTCTTAAGTTTACGACTCTCGCCGCCCAGGTATATATATTTATAATATATCGACGTGTTCGGGACTTTTCGCATGCTCGTGATTATCCGCACTGCAGTTATGGGTTTCGTGATTTTCTCTTCTCCTCCTCCTCTTCCGTAGCGGAAAACATATTTACCGTAGAGCTTTATTGCTAATGACCGAGCAGTCAAGTGTCGGCTGCGGCGGCGGCCTGCGTAGATAATGAAAACGTCGTAAAAAACGGCGGTCAATTAGACGGCTTGCACAGTCGTTTTACGGTCCAATGAAAATAACTCCGCGGATAAATCCGGAGTATCGATACAAAGAAACATGTATATAATATTATGGCTATCGAACGATCGATAACGTTACATCTTTTTGGCCGAACGATTGAGAATAACGCTTAAAATCAACAAAGAATGTATACCGATGACCTAAAAAACCAATACGATTGAAGACGAATTTTCGTGCAACGTTGTCATATCATTTTTTTTGTTTTTTGGTTAAACAATCGATTTTTAGTTTAAACACAGCTACGAATTAATCTTTCCTATTAGTTTAAGAAAAATCTATTCATTTGATTCCATTAAAATGAAAATTTAAGTGTAATAGTGAAAATATATTATAATTTTTTTTCCTCTATATAACAATATAGTAATAATATAAATAAAAGTACTACTCCTGTAAGCATAGCTATTGTGATGGAGCAGGAGTTAACATTCTTTTGTTGACATTTTGTGTATAATGAGATATTAACTAATGAAAATATATGAATTTAAAATAAATATTAACAAAATCTAAACAGTGTGGTGCAGTATCGACACAAATTGAAATTCAAAAAAAAAAAAAAACAAATAAATAAATAAAAAGTTTTTTTGCATCATTACTACTAAAACTACCCTTGACCCATCATTATTGACTGGCTGACGTGTTGACATTATTCGGATAGTGTTGATATTTCACGTTTTAACCGAATAATTACGTATTGGCCAAAACGCACGGCTAATGTCGACGTCAACGGGCTGATGTCAAACATTATCGAAATATTAATATTACCCGTGGTGTATCCATCACCGTCACATTATATTATACACCGAGGTATATGTATTATATATCGTTATACTCTTTCATTTTAATGGATTTTATATATAGATGTTGCGTAAAATGCTGAATAATAGATGGGTACATCATGTATATATAGGTGCGGTGGGTACCTATGTATGATAGCTGTAGGTAGGTAGGTACCTGCAGCGTTTGTACGGTATGTATATAATGTATACGACTTAAATGACTATGTGCCCCGGTGAATGATGGTGCGAATATTTTTAGTTCATTAACGTACCGTATCATTGTGAGAGGTCGCTGTGCGTGGCATATACGTACGACGACGACGACGACTACGACGGCGTCTCATTAAAACACGCGTTGTTCTCGTTAAATGTGTGTCCGCTTGTATGAAAGTACAAGGGAAAGTCATCAAATCGTTACGACGAGGGCCGCGCCGATAAATTAAACATTTGACTTTCGATGCGTAATATCGTCCGTCGTGCGTATATATCACTTGCAGGCCGGTTTTTATATCCCATAATTATATATATTATAATATGCGTATACGGAAAGTCGTAATTATTATTCATATATATATATATATACGCGGTACTTGTAATATAATAAACGATTCGCTAATTGTTCAAGTAGGTACTTGCAATTTTGTGCGGACTGCAGTTCAGTGGCGATCTAACGGGTGGGGGGGGGATGGAGCGACAGATCCCCTGACCTTTTTTTCAGTACTGGTAATAATTTATATGTATTAAATATTATATAATATTAATAGGTATAAAACAGAAATCATAAATTATATTTTTAATGATCGTACAGTCGTGCATGTTAGAAAATCAGCCCCTCCCTGACAAAATATTTGAATGCCACTGCAACTGCAGCTGCAGTTATAATTGGATTACGAAAACTTTATTTCACGAACAATGTTGGCGTAATACGAGTTTCTCAAACCCGCGTATTGTACCTACTAGCTAGTGATGTAAATGTCCATGAAATAAATCCCTTATTGATGTTTAAAGTGATAGAGTACGTACAGGGTTATATTTAAAACTGTGTACTTTCGTAATACCATAATTTATCCATTTTAATATTATTTTAAGCTGCTATGTAGAACATAATATAAGAAATACAAACACATTTATCCCGACAATAAAAGTGCATTTTTTTTATCTATTATTAAAAAATTGTATTAGTTTGAAGTTAAAATGCATACACGTTTTTCTACATTTATTGATTTTACCATTTTTTGTTTATTGTTGTTTGAGTTATTCCCAAAATTTTATATAAACTACCTACTCAAACTACCTAGTTCCAACAAAAGACACAAAAGTTACAACTATTTATAATTGATAATTGATAAATAATATGTTTATGTTTGTATATATATTAATTTTAGTTCATACGCGCACAGTCGTTTGATTTTTAATTAAATAATAAATATTTAACTTTATACTAATGATAATTTATTACCATATTTTTTTTTGAATCTAAGTGTTTTGTTTGAAGTTATATACTTGTTACAATGTAAACCAATCGTATAATGTATCGACCATGCAACTTCAAAAATTAATCATGTCAAAAAAAAAATTTCAATTGAAAACGTTCAGACTTACATCTCTAGTTGTATCTACCATTGCAGTCTATAAATTAGTTTATCCTCAAACCAAACGAATTAATCAATTAATTATATGATTAATATATGCTCGGCGTCTCTGATATTTTATTATCATTTATATTATTATTATTTAACTCTTATTATGGTTTGGAACGCAACTTTGTCTCTTGTTATCTTTCCCGATTTTGTTTTTTTGATTTTTAAGTTTTCTAATGATTTACAAATTCCCAAATTGCATTTACAATTAATTTACAATCGTTTACAATTTGTCCGGGGAGTCGATTGGCCCAAGTCTTCGGGGTATACGTAAACTTGGCCTCCCGAAACTTATTTTTTACTTAACGGCCGAGGTGGACGTTTACAAATTTGGGGATTGAATTTACAATTATTTGCAATTATTTTGATTTTTTTTTGCACAGAGTCGGGGGGCCAACTTCGTGTACTTATTACTACACCTTTCGCTGAACTATTTAAACGCGTAGAGTATTGGCCGAAACGTTTATTTCTGTTTAAAACAATTGCGGGACATAATATTTTTATTTCCCCGACGACGTAAAAGTCTGTCCGCTCAGTATATAATAGTGAGCGCGTTTCATTGGTCAATATTTCCCGATCAAAAACGGATATATCACGCCGAGTTCGAGTATTATATAACGGAAAAAATGTCTATACATGCGAGAAATGAGCACCTTCGAGTGAGGTCATGTGTTATTATTATTATTACGGGCCGGCGAGGAGTATATCTATCATATAGAGATTTACAACTGTATTGTAGTCGGCCAGTTATCGGGTTACTCGAAGTATATTTCTACATTGTTTTTCCTCTCATCCGTCGTTTTATTCTTTGCACACATACACACACACACACACATAGTGAAAGATAGATAGATAGATAGAGAGAGAAATATCCATAATGCTGAGGAACAAAAAATCGAGAAAAAGAAATAAAAATAATAAATTGCGAAAATTCCAGGTCGATACGTCATCGGATGTCGGGTTATTTATGAACGGATTGAGCAGTGTGCGTAAATTAAACCGACACTCCGGGGGCATCCGATTGCAATATATTATTATTCTTTTCCGTGTCATAAACCAATAATAACAACAAAATAACACATCGGTAGGTAGGTAGTCCACCCATATATGAATGACGAGGCTTTCGCGTACGGTATTGTGCTGTAGGTAGGTAATAATAATCATTTTTTTTTTGCATTTTACCGGTTCTACTGCTATTATTATGGGCGATTTTAAATCTCGCCCACAGCGAACAGGTGGTAAAAATTTTAAACAGTAAAGTAACTCGAGTCCGGAATTTTTCGGTTTTTAAAATGAGTATAGTAAATTGCGCCCGAACCCCGGAAAAAAAAAGATTAAAAATAATATTAAGAAAACTGTATAGAGGCTATACTTGATATAGTTTTTAAAAATAATTGACTTAATATTTATTTATAACTTTTTTGGAGCTACAAGTTACGAGCTCTGGTTATAATCATAGGATTTCAATTTCACTCGACACAACCCTAAACAAATGAAGACGAAAATAATATCTCTGCTGGGCGCAATTTACGAGTAATCATTTCCTTTCGTCGGGCGCAATTTACGTTTTTCCGCTGTACCTATATATAAGTAGTGTAATATTTTATTCGGAGTTTCTGCGTTGTAGTTTTGTGCCGCCAAGACACGTGTGGCGTAGTAGTAGGTACAGCTCAGATGTAGTGTTTATCTGCCCCATTTATTTGCCGCCCGAGCGTGCGATCGTATTTTCATTATTTCTGTGGCGCGACGGTCAAATAATAATAACAATATAATATTATATAAGGCGTCGTTGTTTTTATGTAATATTATTATATCGCGGCGCCGAGCTGGACAAAAAAAACGGTACCCGGAATATTGCTGCTGCTGTTGCACGAAAAGCGTCATCAAAAACATGGTCTTAAATCATAAATCCAAACGCGTTTTTTTTCTTCTCCTCCCGTTTGCCGCGCGACCATTTGTCTTTTTGACGTCGACCCCCGCGGGTTTTTTACACCCGGCTCATTTGCCCTACCCCCCTTGCTCGCGGATTTCAATATGTCGTGTACTAGCGGTCTTCGGACCGTCATCGTTTGTTGTTTTTGCGACAACAACCTGCAGGAGCAGGAACCTCCACCGCGGTGGTGCACCCCGCAGGCTATTTATATACATCAGCAGTGTTAGGACCAGATAACAAAAAAAAAAAATCATCTGGACAAAGCTAACTACATTTTATTTTATCTAAGATACAGATTAAAGATAATCAAATTAAATCCGTCTTCTTAAAAGATAAAAGATAAAAATATTTTATCCAAATAAATTACTGCAGATAATTATTAATTGAGTACACAAGAAATAAATTTAAATTTAATGATTACAAAAAAATTGACCTTCATTGTGCCTGTACAATACGGTTGTTTCGTCTAAATTTATTACATATGTTGTTTATCACTAAACATTATCTTCAGAAAAACTATGAAATTAGAAATAACTAGAGCGATAATATTATAAGAAATAATATTTATACTGGTTTAATATTTTGCACACCGTGTGTGTTATGTTATTAAATATTAAAGTTTACAAATTACTCAAAATTATTGCATTGTACTATTAGAGCATATTTGCTGTCAAAATTAAATTAACGACGATTATCGCTTAATAAATATTTATATTTAGAAAATCTTCTCTCCCTATACACTGAAGTGATTGGAGCAAATTTTAAACGAGCCAAATCTTCAGTACTGAAGTCATCAGAAAAACACTAACTTAAAGCTTTTTCGCCGTTTAGAATTTATAAAATTGTTTACGTCGTTTGGAATCCAGTATTTTTCTCAAGTACACCCTTCCATTTGTTTTTCATTTCATTTCCAATTCAACTGAGTTTTCAATAAACTTGTTATTTTTTTTTAAACTAGTGGGAAATGTCAAAAATGACTTCGAGCTTTATTTATAATATACAATGTATATATTATTTTTCATAATTTAATGGCACGTTCCAAAAAAAAGTAATTTTTGGGCTCATAGTGTCAAAAACATTTACCACCCCAGCTATGTATTCTATGTTTATGTAGTGAGCAAGGTTAGGGATCGGACTTGGAACTAGAAATCTGAAATGGATAAGGAGAAGGGGGCAAATCACTTTTTTAAATAGCTTTATTCTCTCCCAGCCTTGATGCGATACCTATTATATACCTTGGTACATTAATATTTACCAATATCAATAATTAATATAACAAAAAAAACCAATTAAATTTTATATTTTGGAGGTGGGTGTGTGGGTAAAATTATATGTCTTGCTACACTTGAAAAATACGTCTCGGGTGGCACTGCAGCGTTCTTGTTACGTACGAATGCCATTCGTTAGAAATGTGCTGCATTTAAGTCATTTTTCCCAAATGATATGTCATTTTTGCACCTTTGGCGCTTATGTCATATGGCCAAAAAAATCTACTGAGCACAACTCGTGTACAACCCAAAATAACCCGAGGTACACGATTCAGTATTTGGGACGCGTAACTCGTTTGCAGCCGCAGTTTACTACCCCCGCAAAACATTCCTTTTTTCGGGACGCAAGTGCAGTGTGCAGCCAGTAGTTTACATTTCACATCATCATCATCGTCCTTATTATCGGCATTATTATTCCCGCGGGAAAAAGGCGTTCGAAGATCGCGATAAAGCGAAACCGATCGCGGTGGCTGCGGTCCGCGTGGGAAGATAATTGGGTTCAGCGAAACGTCGTGGTCGGTAAATCTTTATATTATATTGACGAGAAACACCATAAATCTTACGCACGCTATAAACGCCGCTTCGCCAAAAGTTTATAGGTATTGTGTATCATTCTCGTGTTATTATTATTAAATATTATCGTTCGGTCGACGTGATCGTCAAAAAATAACACCGACCGATCGACCACCGTCGTAGAACTATACGCGGGGATAATACTCGTGAAAATCGTATAAAACGCTCCAATATTTACCAATTTTATCGAGCACGCAGCTCGGTCGAACTATAAAATTATATTCGTTTGCGGGATTTATACCTATATATGTGTGTGTGTGTGTGTGTGTGTGTATTGTTTGTATAACATTATACTTTATAATCTATAAAAATGTTATACTACAACAACTACTACAATACATTGGGTATATTTTTTGCATTCGTTTATAAAAAAAAAAAAAAAAATCGTAAATTGGAAATATCTAATAAATAAATGATTGGAAATTTTTTATTCGTCCGATATAAACTCGCCTGATATCTATATACAGCACATAAATACACACACACACACACATATATATATATATATATATATATTTGTCCAATAATAACTATACATATAAGTACACACTAGTCTGGTTACGTCTGTCCTTATGAATATAATGAGTAGCTATTTATAATGCTAACTGCTAGTTCGCCGCTGATGGTCATTATTTTATAAATGTGTTGTGAAGAAAAATAAATATTTTTTTACCAATATAAATTATTGTCGAAACATTTATTAAGCTATAAAAACGTGTAGGTAATTATAGATTATAATACGTGTTTCGAGAATGGTGACAAATCATATATGAAAAAAACGCGGATGTAGTTTTTAAACTATTTCCAAATCTATATATATATATATATATACAATTATACAGAGTGATCATCAATTTAACGTAATACACTCGTTATTTCAAAAAGTATTTACGTTTTTGATAATATTTTTGTTACATGGTATCAAGTCGTTACAAAACAACATTTTTTCTTTAAAAATAATATATTTTTTAAGTTTTTTATTTTTTTGAATTACGACATAGAGTTTTAATTTTATAATCTAAGTATTTAAAATTTTGATTCAACAAAATGTCGATCCACTACTCTGCTATTTAAACTTCAAATACTTATAACTCAAAAACAACTCGTCGAAAATTCGATTTTTATGTATCAAAATACTCAGAAAAATATTCTGCTTTGGATTATAAAATTAAAACTCTATGTTATAATTCAAAAAAGTAAAAAACTTAAAAATTTTTTTTTTAAAGAAAAAATGTTGTTTTGTAACGAATTGATACCATGTAATGAATATATTATCAAACACGTAAATACTTTTTGAAATATTGAGTGTCTTACGTTAAATGGATATATGTATATAGGTGTGTAATATACACACATGAAAAATATACGTGGTCTGACTGCGTGCGGATCCGTTACGATTTTTGAATAATAGTTACAGAAAGAATTATATTTTTCTAGTTATTAATTAAAATATTATATAATATATTATGTCGACGAGACTTAACTCTATTAATTTCACTTTCGCGTTCGACGTGTTGTTTTTTAAGGTGAAATAGTATGTTTTATTTTATTTTCGTCGTATAGCAAGATATAAAGATTACGGTAAAAACGATTTGTGTCTTGTACAGTTATGTATTCATTTAAACCGACGTAATCGGTAAAAAAGACCGAGAGAATAAAAAAGCACGAAAAAAAAAACAATAACAAAAAAGTACAACATTTAAAAATTTTAAATATATTATTAATCGTCATTCCCGTAACAAATTTTCTAACTCTTAAATTTTACAATGTATACGGACTGAGTGAGATGATAAAACCAGGCCTATAATGGTTATGATCTCCAAATTTAACCTAAAACATTTTTAAATACAACTAAATTAGCATGCTGTTAAAGAATCGTGGCCTTTTCGTGAAATCCGCATGAATAAATATTGGTACTGGGTGGAAATTGCAGTTTTTTTGACACTTTTTAATTAAAACGTTTTATATTAATTATTCGTAGGCTGCCGCATGATTTTTTTTTTCTAACAAATAGTCGTAATAAGCTGCTGTAATCAAAATATTATTAACTTGTACTGATACAACATAATATAATTGTCGAAATCGTTTTGGTGCTAGGGCAAAGTTCCCATCCATTATGTTGCCGGTCGGTGCAGATGTTATAAATCATGTAAATCTCGATCTGTTGAAAATATAACGATTCTCTCGCAGTGGCTCCTAATCCGTTGGCAACAAGTGAAAATATTCACATAATTTTATGTCGTTAAAAAACAAATAAAAGCATTATAAACCATTTAAATAATATGAAAAATAAAATAAATACAGCACAAGTTAATTTTTTTTTAAAAACTATATCAATAGTATACCTCTATACAGTTTTCTTAATATTATTTTCATTCTTTTTTCTTCGGTTCTATTTTTTGGGATTTGTGATAATCATATATGAGGTATTCGTTTGCAAATTTAGGTCCACATCCATTTAGCCGATCAAATTTAGCAGCTAATGTCTTTTGATGTACTCAATCTGTTTTTCGTTTTGATCTCCTGGTCCTCAATCACACGGTGTTTTCCTTACTATTTTTTTAAAGTATTATGTTTTACATCACACGCTCCCACACGTGCGCCGATATGACGTGTTTAATATAATATATGATATTCATTGTCGATCGTACGGAGGTTATGTATACCTCTGGTATTTATAGGCTTTTTGGAGAGTAAATCAATAATGATTTACCGTCAACAGAATACCAACCATACCTCCATATAGTATAAAATGATATATTAAAACAGCGATCGCAATTTTTGCGCTAATATCTCTTCGCGTGGCATTCCCGGCAGTGTTTATATTTATTACTCACTCGCGCCGTTTAATAGGTAGGTAATCGGTTGTGCGTTTGCATAGTATTATATTATTATTAGTAAGGCTTGCATTTGAAAAAAAAATAAATAGTCCGGACTTAACACGTTCGAACTTTTTATGTGTGTAAGCTCGATCACGACAAAATATTTATTAAGTCTCATTAATTTAGGACTTGTTATAATTTTGGGCGAAATATTTTTACATTTTTTTTTTTTTTTTTTAAACTTACGTACGTCAAATATATTTTTAGAGGAAAGAACTGCGGCTCTCCAAAATTTGTCAGCCCCCTGTGACTCATCTCTTCCTGTCCTCTCGGCAGGCACCCGTTAAATGAACCGATCGAACACAATATAAACTTCAAAAATCGTTGCCATTAATTTTTATTATTCAAAAGAACTCGAAATGTTATCGTTTATTTTATCGGTTCGGTGTGTGCAAATTGCCGGCGAAATGTAACCCAAGTCAAATAATAATACTGTACGTCATACATATAGATATACGAGATAGATACACGTGCTTGCAGTATTTGAACATAATTAATTTTCGTAGTCATCATCGTCGTCATCATATCTGCAGTAGGTATATCTCTATCTACTTATCTATTTTATATGTTTACTGGTTTGTACGAGCAGCTCGTCATTGGAGGTGAATCGAATATATAAATACCACGTTGTTTATGTGATTTGACATTGTAACGAAATCGTGACCAGATTGAATATATAAACAGTAATAATATATTCAATGTCTGGATCTCACATTCGTACAAATTACGATAACCGCGGTATACCGAGGAGAAACCATAATAGTCTCATATTATATTATATAGTGAGACAAAAATGATTTGTAAACGATAAGTATCGTTTAAACTCCGTCTACAGCATATATATTATATTATTATCTTTAATGATTCGAGTAGTTTTTAATTATATTGTGCATTGTTGTATCGAATGCATAATATTGATATATATATATATGTTAAAGGTAGAGGTAACAGGTAGTTGTTGGTACTGATGAACAACGAAACGAAAGTTACGGTCTATACACGTGATACACGTGTAATAATTATATTGTAAATATTTACCTATTTTATGCGTGCAGCAAAACGTTTGTGGCTAATGATGCTAATCGGTTTTTTATTTTCCAAAAAATCACGAAGAATCTTGTGTTAGATTGTCGTTGGATCTATATTGGATTTTAAAATTTAAAAATGTCATGCACCACAAATTAATAATTTATACATATTTTCGTGATTTTGACGAATTTCACAAAAATTGAACTCAAAAATTCTATGAAAAAAATAATTACTTTATATTTTTATTTCTTAATCGCTGTAATTAAAATTCATGAGGAACCTCGTGTGACATTTTCAATCGCTTCTTTACTTGTAAGTAAAAATTGAATCGTACGTAAAAATGTAAAAAAAAAATACTTGAAAAAGTGGAATATTTCTGCAAATGTATCTAAAAATAGCACGAAAAAGTTTAAAAAAATTAAATTTTATATCATATCTAAAAAATGCTAATATATATTTAGATAGAACTACGGTTTCGTGTTGATAACTCACCTATCTTTTTCGATTATTTTGAAAAGAATTGGGAATTTTTTACTTTTTCCCGTATAGTTCCAACTAGTTTGAATTTATAACCAGAAACCACTATCAAATTTAAAGATGTGATCAGCTCAGTATCTATAAAAAAAATAAAAAATAAAACATTGTAAGATATATATATATATAAGTACTAAAATCCATGTACATTATATGCTTTCACTTTACTGAAATCAATCAAATGATTCCATAAAAACGTCTACTATAATCCTTTCAAAAATATTTACGAAAATATTAAAAAATTGTTATTCGATTTATGCGTACCTCTGTTTAAGCGATAGGTACAGCAATATTGTTTTGTAAGAATCTATTACTAAACATATACCTAGTTATATACAACTACATATATATATATATTGTAATGTCTTCGAGTGCACTCGTGTAAATAATCGATAGAGACCATGTTTTTTTTTGTCTTCAAATAACCTGACATTTCGTTGCGGGATGTCAAAAATAAAACAAAAAAAAAAGCGTAAAATAAAAAAAACGTCTTTTGGTGTGTATTTTTTTGAAACACGATCAGTAATTATCTGATCGCTGCTTCTACGCCGTACAAGGCATTTCAGTATCTCTCTGCAGTATACAGAGTGATTCGCCAAGCTTGCTCACACCCGTTTAATAATGAATTTTTTTTCAAATTCTGATTTTTGGAAGTTTTGAATATACTCAAAAACTATATTTTAAAGAGTGTCTTGTGGAGATGCAAACTTCTGTTTTTCAAACGAGAACCTCCCTCCCCCATTTACCGTAAATCGTTTAGCGGATAATTTTTCTAATCCAAATTCTAACGAGAAATTTCAAATTATTTAACTTTGTGTTTTGAGAATAATAAGTCCGCGATAATAGGTTTGGAAGATTTGGGGAGCTCTAGTAATTTGGACAATATTTTTTATAATATTAATAATATTATCAATCAACATTAATAATTTTTAAAAATAATCTAAGAATAAAAATACTAGATCCAATATTATTACATATATTTTATATTTTTGTAAAATCGTTTTTGAGGACTATTATCTTTAGTATAAATATTTTAATAACTAATAGAAACTACTCGTTTAAATATCGTATCAAGTATCTAAATCAAAATTTTCAAAAAATAAAAATAAAAATGTGAGGTTTTCATTTGGAAAACAAAATTTTGTATCACTACAAATCTACAAAGTCTTGAAGGATAATCGAAAAGACGCATACACATTATTTATTATTTTTTCAATAGTTATGACATGCATATTTGCATAATAACTATTACTTATTGGTACATATATTATTTATTATTTTTTTAGATTTACTATACATTCATATTATATTTGACAATTATTTATTACATAATATGTATTTACAATTAATGTTTTTTTAAAAAAGTCGGTTAATTTTTTTTGTTTGACCATACCACATGCTATTTCGGCTGCCATATCTCTGCTTGTTCTTCGTAGCAGTAGATGTGTGAGTAGTGACGTTCGATCGAAAAAGACTGTTCATTTGGGGGAGGGGATAATCAAGGTTCTACTGTATTTAAAAATTCCAAAATTCTGAATTTGAATACATTTTTTACTAAACCTAAACATGGGGGTGAGAATGCTCTTCGAATCACCCTGTACAGAACGTGTACACTGTAGTGTACCGTAATAGCCAATTATGGGAGATTGGTTCATTTTCTTTATCAATCGAAAAATCCCGTAAAATAGTCCCGCGGGACTCACACGCCTCTCCTGCCGATTTCGTCCGCACGCAGGCTGCTCGTATCCAAATTTCCCGATTTTTTCACGTGTCCCTTCCCTCCTCCCTCCTTCCAGTCAAAAACTTTTAATCCCGCCTCGCCCTTTAACGTTTAATAGTGCGAGGGGTGTGACAACGGTACTTTTCCGGTCGGAAAACCTTTGTGCTATATCGCCGTATTTTCGTCCTGTCGTCTGGCAGCCGGTTTCTCCTCTTTTTTATTTTTATTTATCAGATCGAATTAAAATTTACAATTATACGCAGTTAAGTAAAAGTAAAACTACTTTTTTGTTTATCAATTTTGACCCCGATAAGCAAATTTCTCTCAATGGGGTAAAAGAGCTAATCAGGAAATCGATATAAAAAATAAAATTCGAATACAGAGTTTTGTAATATGTTTAATTGTTGTTATTTTGATATACACCAAAATTTATCTAGTTTCTATTGGTTTTAGTTTGAACACTTTAACTATAGTCAGTTTTTTCCTTATAAATAAGTATTTACAAAATTATTGAATGAGTACAAATGTAACTATCAATAAGTTTATTAAAAATTATATAATTATTTATGATGATCTGTTTACTTAAGTTATACCTTTTTTATTTTATTTAAAGTTAACTATATATTAAGTTGTTTAACAATATAAAAGTAAAAAAATATTTATGTTACAATTGTCCTTGTACAAGGACAATTGTAACATTTTTTTTCTATATTAATATTTATTGACAACCTGTGAAAATAAAGGTTCAATACACATATATTTTTAAAGGTATTAACTTACTTTACTAAATAAAAATATAATCAAAAAAAAGAAATTTGAAAGTATAAGCAATAAATTGTTTCATGAAAATTCTTATAATTTTACCCGGTCTCACTACACTTTGCCATGTATGAACAATTGGAGTATTAAACGATCATTCTTACATTGCCTGTAATACATATTCACAGATTAAATTATATTGATAAACGTATTTACCTATATATATATATTGATTTACACGTTAAACTGCAGCTCGTTTGAATATTTTAGGAGGGATTTCGCGGCTGTGTTATTACCTACAATAACGACGAGTAAACCATATTAAAATAATCGTATTTTATACTGGGGTGGTATAAAATAATCCATTTTTAAACAATATTTTTATGATGTTTTATAGGTAATTAAAATACGTGCGTGGTGGGTTAGACGAATGGTCGAGAGCTACCTTCATAATAATATAATAATATCAAATCAACATGTCTAAAGCCTATTAACATAATAATATTATAATACAACGATATCCGGCTCTAAACTAACCGTAATATTATATACTATTATTTTTGTTATATTTTATTATTTAATTTTTTTCTAATTTATATATTATATACACCCAACAGCCGCGGTTTTCGTTCTGTTGTGTATAATTGTTCCTCACATCTTGAGAATCAAAACGCCACCACCTTAAATACGTTTCAATTATTCACGCTTGTGTTGTTTGTTTTACGATTATATGTTTGCAACAATTAATACTAAATTTTACGTTACATTTTATATACAGAGTGATTCAAAATGTATGTTACGACCACTTTTTGATTCAAAACAGAGAAAAATGTATGCTAAAGTTTTTTGAAACATCTAAAACGATTTGTACTTTATAATTTATAATTTTTTATAATATTTTGGGTGGATATTTGGCCGTCGACTTTGGAAATTTATAAAAATTTTAAATATCTCTCGAGCATATGGAGTTTTGCATATACAACTAATATTGTTCAAGCACTTAAATGTATTAAAAAAATGTCTTCATATTGTGTTTGTAAAAAAAAGTATAATATACATAGTATATGTATTTAGTATTATATACTATATTATAGGTTCCTGTTTGAGTTTCTAAAGTCGACCATCTAAAACCTCTCCAATATATTTTAAACAATTATAAAATGTACAAATCGTTTTAGGCGTTTCTAAATTAAAAAAGTTCGTGTTTCATACTTTTTGTATTTTGAATATTTATGCGATGAAATGGCTGTAATTCAAAATTTGAATCGCTCTGTATAATACACGAAGGAGGAAATATGTGGATACAATAATAACGTGTATATTTTTTTTTGCGGCGTTTGTTTGTGTAGGTTTATTATAATCCGTTCGGATATGATATAATAATAATTATAAATTATGTGTTCGTTTTACGTTGATATATTAATTAATATTATAATATAATATTATTATATAGATTGTGGAGTTTATAATTTGACGATGAAAACACACGATAAAAACCGTTTTAATATTTATAATAATTAGCCGTGAATATTTAACAGTAGGTATTCCACGACTTAGTCAAAACATATTATGTAGGTACGATTTTCATAATTTTTTTTTTATATGCCTTAATTAATGAAATATAATATTATATGTAGGTACCTATTTGCGCCGGATTCAACATTAAAAAGTTTTAATTAAATACTGACGAAACGCGTCGCCAATCTAAATAGGCACACCGCACACAATATATTATATTATTATTGTGTAATACAATTATTATTACTTATTGTTACGATTTATTTCCGGTTGGTTATTATAATACTATATATATTACTACGATTTCACCGAGCGCGCTATTTGAGTAAATACTCGCGACGAGATAGTACGTTTTCGAGTGCAATTATTTATACGCACCATAAACCAATAAAATAATAATATTCTCCGGACAATAATAGTGAAATGTTTTGGGTCATCTATTCGTATTCACTCATAACAACTATAATAATAGAATAGGGCAGGACTATTATGCACAGGGCGATTCACCGAGCACGCTCACCCCCTTTTCCTCGCTGTACCTAATGCAGTCGTCCATAATCTGATATTTTGAATTTTAAAATATAGTCACCTACACTTGAAGACTATATTTTCAAATGTTTGACATTTTTTACACTGTTACTCGTGCAGGAATGTTCTGTGGAGATACAGACTTCTATTTTTCAAACGAGACTCCCTCTTTTTTTACTACGAGTTGTTTAGGGGCGAATATGAAATGTAAATTTCCACACGAGATATAAGAAGTAAAAGACACCCAGATGGACAGTGTTGGGATAAGTCCTTTTTTTATCTAGATAAAGAAAAAGACATTTTTTTTTAAAATACATTTGAATCTAACTTTTTAAGAGTACGCCTTATAGCTACTGTTTGAATGTGATTTGAACACAATAATTATTATGTTATAAATAAAAGAACACTTTTTTTGATGCTGAATATTTTTATTATAATTTATACATTAAATGGTTTTGTAATTTTAAAATATGTTTATTTATATAGACGAATTTATCTGAATAGGTAAATTTTTTATTCTAGATAATTAGTTAGATAACTTGCAACTATTTATCTTGATAGAATGATAGATAACTAAATATTTATCTAGATAAGTCTTAATACTGCCCATATGTATGCATACGTAAGTTTTCTTACAAAAAGAATACATAGTATGTGAGTTTCCACACGAAAAAAATTATGACTAATACAAATTTCCTTCTGACTTTCTTCAGAGGACTTACAATTTATACGTAGTTGCAGGTGTAGTTAAAATTTGTTTGTTTTTGTGTTGCATAAAAAAGTTATGATTGAATTCATTCCATATAATAATTGTACATAAGTATTTATAAATAGCCATGAAAGAAACAAAAATATATCAGTCACCGCATGTAGTTATTATTAATATTTGAGAGAATCTCGTATACAATTTAAAAATTATTATTATTGTAGGTATATATTTGTTCAAATAAAATTGTATTTATGTCAGAATAGGGGCCACATAATAATGAGAAAAAAACTATGGGTCAGCTAACTCTTCCCTGGATCCACCTCTGTAACCATGTATTTACTATTTGATCTGTGTGCACTCTAATTTAATATAATTATCTATCACATTGTCCTATTCTATAATATTGTGTTATTTAAGTTATAAATTGTATTGATTAATCCATGTTTAAACTGCCGTTTGCAGGCATTAATTAACTAAATAAATACGCGGTCTTTGAGTGGGTACGTTTAAAAAATACGTTTCGAACAACCGCGCAGCATTGTTATCGATGAAAAAAATGGAGTGAGCGTGCTCGGGCGAACCACTCGGTGTATAATTTAATTTAATATTTTAATATTATATATATATAATAAGAAGTACAGGATTATTCAAAATAGAGAAAAATATATGATATGAACGCTTTTTGATTTACATAAAATAGTTTGAACGTTTTATAATTGTTTACAATATTTTAGGAGGTTTTTGGGTGGAAATTTATTAAGACTTTAAATATCTCTCGAGCATACAGGGTTTTGCATTAATTAATGTCGTTCAAGCATTAAAATATATTAAAAAAATGTCTTTATATTAAGTATGTTTGCGAGCTAACCTAACCTTAATATATTGTAAAAAATCATAAAATGTACGAATCGTTTTAGATAAATCAAAATACTTCCGTATCACACATTTTTCTCTATTTCGAATGGCTAACGTGGCTGTAGCATACACTTTGAATTGTCCTGTACACGGACGGCGGTGGCGTGTAGCGGACCCACACGGTTATAAATATTTTATTGGGGTGATTCAAACCGGGGACAATATAATATTGTGTATACGACGATTTTTTTTTTTAGCACAATGCGCTCATTTGGGAGGTCTTTGATCGTCGTCGTATCTTTTACCGCGCCGCTCGTTTTCGCCGACGGTGCTTTTTCATGTCGTTCCGTCGCCGATTTTATGTATCTGCAGCGTACTGCAATGCTCGCGTAATGCGACTAACCAACGAGCCCATTCAAATTATTATTATTATAATATAATAGGTCAGCGGTTTCCCTTCTCGTCGTTTAGGGAGTACGCGCCGATGACACTGTTGTACAATATAATGCCTGTTCTACAATATATATATATATATATATGTCTTATATACCTAATGATAATGTCACTAAAATTTATATTCATTTTTTGTTTGTTTTGTTTTGCAGGTATGTGCGATATATTGTTCAAAAGAACTTTCGGAATCGTAAAACGCGTGACATCCTTCTTTTTATGTAACACGTTTTCGTTGTTCGTGATGTATAAAACTATACGTTGTGCAATTATCAAACTGTTTTAATCACTCGTCGCCGCGGAGGCCGAGGATGTCACTCCGTTTATACGTGTATAGGTAATATTTATAGAATATATAACTGCCCGAGTACAAAGGTAAATAAGTATATGCGAGTGTATAATCGTATGGTATTGTGTTCGAGGTATATACAATTAGTTAAGAGTTTTGCGAACATTTAATAATGAAATATTCAAACCAAAAAGTGCTTTGAATATAATACAAATATATAATATGTAATGAAATATGATATACGCGTATTAATTATAAAAATTTACTTCGTGAAATATGAAAAAAAAAATGGTCGCAACATTCGCAACAGGATATTATATAAACGTAAAACACGTATGGATTTGAATTCGTTCAAAAGCATATATACAATTAAACTGTTTGTAAAATATTAATCAACGATGCAAAAAAATAGACTGATTTCTTGTGCGATTAATCTACATAATATTTTGCAAACATTTTTACGCTTGCCAGATACATTTTTTGTTTCATGTGTTTCTTTTATCTTCCTACGTATGTGTAAATGTCTCGAGGCATTTTGTCAAGTACGCATAAAATCCAATATATATCTACGCGATTTTAATTAAATTATTAATTTAGGAGTCATTCCGATACGAACATAGTACATATACTATACCACTTATAAGTCCAAAGGTGCAGAGCAAATTTATGAAAATAATTAACTCAAATCGAGTTGGGTTAAGTGAACACATGGTCGTTAGAAGTTAATATACTTGACAAATGATACATATTTAACTCGCCGAGTCCAAAGTTAATATGGAAAAAATATTAACATATAGCTGGGTTTAAAAAAAAGTTAAACTACTTTTTTTAATTAAAATCAGATAATGAGTACTTTGTGTCTATATCTGTAGATACAACGTGATCCATTTAACGTAAGACACTCATTATTTTAAAAAGTATTTATGTTTTTGATAATATTTTTGTTGCATGGTATGAAGTCGTCACAAAACATTTTTCAAAAAAATGATTTTTTAAAATATTTTTTACCTTATTCCTTATATCTTTATACCTTATTAATTTTAAGTCTTTTACTATTTTTAATTAGAACATAGAGTTTTAATTTTATAATCCAAAGCAGAATATTTTTCTGAGTATTTTTATACATAAAAATCGAATTTTGGACGAGTAGTTTATGAGTTATAAGTATTTAAAGTATTTAAGTTTTTAAGTATTTAAAGCAGTGTGGGGTAGTAGCGGGTAGGTATTCCGCAAAATGTCGATCCACTACTCCGCTCATCTAAACTTCAAATACTTATAACTCAAAAACCACTGGTCCAAAATTCGATTTTTATATATCAAAATACTCGGAAAAATATTTTACTTTGGATTATAAAACTAAAACTGTATGTTGTAATTCAAAAAAGTAAAAAACTTAAAAAATTATAAGATTAAAAAATATATATATATATTTTTTTAAGAAAAAATGTTGTTTTGTAACGATTTGATACCATGTAATAAATATATTATCAAAAACATAAATACTTTTGGAAATATTGAGTGTCTTATGTTAAATGGATTACACTGTATAATTTTATGTTTATCAAGAAACAGAACAGAAATGTTAGTATTATATTATTTCTATTTAAAACCGTATAGTATAATATTAATGGATAATACGCCATTAAAACCAAAAATTTCAAAAAGCATTTTTGACTTTTACTCCATGAATTATTTATACGTTTGTAACCATCATTGCGTGTCAAAATAATAAAAATACATTCAAAACTTGAATAAAAACATATTTTATATTATCTACTAATAAATTAGAAATTGCTGATAAAAATAATTATAAATCCATTCTTCTCTCATATGGTTTCAATACTTAAAAAGACTGAATGACATCATTAAAGTTTATACTTCTTGCCTGTAATTTTTGCTAAATCTTGATGATCGTTAATAAACCATCAAAATGATTTTGATTCATATAGTTAGAAAAACTTCCACCAGAATGATCGCAGTTATAAAATCTAAATAACTAAACATTTTTTTTTTTCAAAAATTACATTTTTTCTTACAACCATTATAATAAGAAGAATAGTCCTTTATTCCAAGTATTCTGATATACGCAGATTAGGTTATTGATTATACATATAATCAAAATCTGTAGTGATCGACGATCGCGCAACCTTTTTTTTTTTATTCAGGCACGATTTTTTCGAGGCAGTAGGCACAATCCGCAAGGGGGGGAGGGGGGGAAACAGTGCTCCCCCCACGTAAACACGCTTATGCTGCGCATATATAATATTGTAATTTTGTATAAATATTGACGCAGGATATTATTGTTATCGTTCATCATAACGCATTCGTCGTACACGTTTATTATATAAGGAAAATATAAGGACGAATTACCATAAGACGTTGTTACGGACATATTATATGTTATATTATCATTATTCCGGCGCGTTCCGTCCGTCCTGCGATGTTCTTAAATATTGTGTCCGTGTAGGTATAACGCGTATAAGCGCGTTCTCTAGTCTGACATTAATTGTATTTTATTGGATTAAATTATCCGGGGTAATCGAATTTTCAAACGACGATTACACACGCCAGACCTGCAGCGGGACCACTCGCCATAGGTGTGTAATCCATGTAGGACGACAGCAGTCGTCGTTGGTTGTTTATTATAATATTATTGTATGTTATAACGTCTTGCCACGTCGCGGGGCCCCCCCGACCAACCGACCACCGACCGATAGGCTCCGAATTTAAATTATATTATACCATGTAACGCGTTACACGTTCCGATAATCTTATTAATGAAATATTATTATCGTAGGCATAATACCAAACACAAATATTTGTTTTCGGCGTTTGTTTCCCCGTCGCGCGTTCATGTCTCGTCCGCATATAATATCGTATAATGTCGTTTATAACGACGCCTCGTCGTGGTCGTGGGCGTGTGGCACCGCGCGCTTGACATCGCTCGCCGGACGGGCGATAATTTTCCGTTCGAAATGGGCATTTAAAAATTTATAAACGACACTACCGTTTTCATACCACAGCAGAGTCGAGTCGTGGTATACATGTCGATTTGAATATAAATTATTTTCCGATATACGTATATAAAGGTATCTACTTAAATATAGTCTTCGTTATAAAATCGCGACTACAATGGTGATTGGTTTAGTTTATAAATATCTAATTAATATACTCCTCGTCGCATTATTGATCGTTTAACGATGATTATGATATTATTATACAAAAAAAAAAAAAAGGTAGGTATATACCCGCTATCGTAATATATATTTTTACACTTTTAAAATTTGAATATATTCTGAGATCGTCGTCATCGTCATCATCACGACACAAATGACTGATTTTTATACATTTTTTTAACATCCGGAATTGTGTTTACCTATTTATTATACATAAAGTACGTAAAAAAAAAAATGTTTAGTTATTTTAGTTTCGCAGATTACATAATCACCTTTCATTAAATTTTTGTGCGGTGCCAACTGCAACCTTAAAAAGTGGCGCAAATTACATATAATGTATACGTTTTTTTGGGTTGTTTTTAGCTCAAATTACATACGCTCAATACATACTCCTCGTCGCATTTTATTAACCGTTTAACGGTGATTATGGTATTATTATACGAAAAAAAATAAGTATATCTGTTGCTATCGTATAAGATATTTTTTTTACTCTTAAGTTTTGAATATTTTCTTACATCATCATCACCGGTACAAATAATACACTACGATCTCAAAATTATATGTGTAAACGTTTGTTGTTCGGCTGCGGCCGCGAACGATGCCGTTCACGTTTTCGTTTTTATTTGTTTCTCACGCCTAAACGTGGAGACTTTCATATATTATTATTATTATATTATATTATATAGATACGACGCGCATATAGTAGTGCGTTTATGTAACATAAAATATAAATTATGTCTCGCGCGCACACAAAGAATTTTGCATAAACACGTTTGTGTCGCGCGCGCGTAGGTCGAAAATTGGGTCGACTGCAAATATAATGCGTTGTGTGCTGAAAAAAAGGAGAAAATAAAAAATATAGAATCCTCCTCCTATAATAACCATTAGTGCGACCCAAGTTCACTATTCGATGCGATCCTATTGTTAAAATCGGTTGATTCTTGATAATCACCGCCGCGCGGGTAGCTTCATTGTCACCGTCGTCGTTGTTGTAATAATAATATATTATACTTCGTCGTCGTCGTAAAATAATAATATATATTATATTGTTTTAACGTTCGCATATTATTATTATTATTATTATTATTGTTATAATGAAATGCACTTTTAATTGGCTTCGCGGCGTCGTCATCCTCTGTTCTCCGCAGGCCGCTTCAGCACGTCTATTATATTATTACAACATTTTATTAGACTATTATCACGGTGGGTATGTGATATTATATATAGTGTCTTGTGTGTACATTTTGTTTACGATTATCGATCTAAATTTTACAAATTAAAATTCTTATTGTTATATATATATATATATATATATATATATATGCCTATAATACCAGTGTTTCTTAAACTGTGTTCCGTGGAACCCTGCAGGTGTTCCGCAATCAACTCGTAGGGGAGCCGCCGGGAAGGCCTGGAAAAAGTCATTCAAAATATTTGTCTACCTTCCTTTTTTGATTAGTTATTGATATTAATAAGCATAGGGGTTCTGCATAAAAAAATAATTATTGTTTTGTGATCTCAAAAAGTTTAAGAAACACTGACCTGTACTGTATAATAAGTACACGCCTGGCATATATAATATAGGGGACTACGTAAATTGAGCCGAATCACATTTTTTCGTGATTAACCGAGTCCCGGGTTTGAAAAGGTCTAAGGTAAACTGAGCTATGGGTTTGAAAGGGTTATGGAGTTTTCCGAAAAGCAAATTTTCCTTTTCACTTTAACTGCAGGCTTATAGGACTGTCCGTATTAATGGGCTCGGTTAGAAATGCGCTTTTTTGATTTTAATAATTATTTTAATTTATAATGAAGTATATATAAAAATCATAATTAAGTGTTTATATAATGTACAAATTCAAGTCAAAATTTTATTTATTATATTACTAATTTTTTTTTTTATTTTTATAACTCACCATTTCTTTTATCTTAGAAAAATTATTTTTCTATTGTTGTTCTTAATAAACGATTTTTATTTTTGACAAACGGATAATTAAGTGCGATAATTTTAGTGGTCATAAAGTCTTTCTAAACGGTAAATTGGTAATCGATAATCATTAATTAGTGACTATACACTATACACAGTACAAATTGAATGTAGAGACTTTTCCTTTTTATGTATATGGTCGTCGTTATTTATGAACTATTTTTTTGAAAAATTAAATTATTCCGACACTCAATTTACCTAGCATGTTTAAGTTTTTCAGACACGATTTACCTATCTCCAATATTCACCCGATTATTTGGGACTCGGTTTACCACTCTCGATAATATACGAGTCGCAATTATTCACCGCGCGTTTCTCTTGAAATTTGACACGAGTGACTGATTTTTTTCGCCTGTTCGATTCGCAGTTATTCATTTTGAAATACAATATCGTGATGATTTCACGAGTGCAAACTCGTTCGTCGTCTCTGGGTCTCGAAATCACGAACTGCTGTGGTGTTACCTATACCGCGACGCACCGTTTTAACACCCTTTTATTATTCGCCGCACTGTATTATGTTGTACACATAATAATAACCGTCTTCCATGTTGGTTAAATCGTATAATTCATAATACATCGATTGGTATATACTCGGCATAATTGTTGGTTAGTTTTACGCAAACCGAATTTCGCTGGGTATTACGGAGTTCTGAAATGAATTTGTGCTGACCCAGCAAAGGTTGCTGCGGCGGTGGTCCTTGTCAAACCTTATTATAATATTCGATGATTTGTTGTAACCTAAAGATTGTGATATATATGGTAGTGGTGGTACCTATCTATATACTGCAGGCAACGGGTATATGATATGTACCAGGTATACGAATAAAAATATATTTACACCTGGCAGCACAATCGGTCGCAGTACCCGTCGTGTGCCACCGTGCCGCGCCACCTCCACTGCACCCCTCACCGCACCTTCTCCACGGACGTGTGCACTACTGCAGGCGGGTTACGTTCCACTAATGTCACTTGCTGCAGCGAGGAACTATATAATATGTGTAATAGGCGTATATACACAATATAATATAGATAAATATTTTAGTAATAACACGTACAACGAGTATAAAATAAATAACGCGCACACGTGCATATTACAGAAGGAAAGAAATAAAAACAACTTGTTGATTTATGCGCCCGACTTACGCAACCGGTGGCGCGCGCGCGACCGACGCGGCGAAAGTGTCCCGGGTGTACCTACAACGAGCTGCGAACAAATGAGAGTACTATTATAATAATATATACGAGCACAGTGTTATTACGTAGTTATATATATATATGATATGGGAACCGATAACAATCAATTTGTCCAAGTATGTGTACCGCGTGTACTATATATAATAATATCACATGTACGATAAAAAAATGATAATAATAATAATAATCGTAATAATGATAATAACCGGCTCTCCCGCATGATACACATGTGTACAGAGTGATCCACTGCAACCGTGCTCACCCTCATTTTTTTCATCTAATAACGGATTTATTCGAATTATAATTTTCGGAATTTTGAAATATAAATACTCAAAGACCATATTTTTAGGTTCTTGAGATTTTTCGTGCTGTACTCAAGAGTAAAATATGCTTATATAATAATTCTCAAAAATAGTATAGCAAAAACATAAAATATATATTATGTAATATCTTGTATTTATTGTACTCAGACCATTTTTATAAATATCGCGTTAGATTAAATATTAATTACTGACATTTTCAAATTTCCATAGCCCCCATATCTTCCAAACCCATCGTTATCGTGTGGCTATTATCCTATTAGTATACAGAGTTAAGTATAACTCAAAAACCATTCGTTCGAATTTTGATTTTGTTACGTCAAAACAAAAAATGAGGGTACTCATTTGAAAAACAGCAGTTGAGCGGCACGAAAAATCTCGAGAATTTTAAAATATGGTCTTCAAGTAGGTAGGCGTGTTAATTAAGACTTTTTTAAAATCAGAACTCGAAAAAATTGATCACGAAACGATATAAAATGGAGTTGAGCACGCTTCATGTATCACCCTGTATATATATATATATATATATATATACACATAACGGGCCGTACGACTGCACCAGGACCGGTGCACAGGCTTCGGCGGCGACCGGTATTGTAATAGACCTAGGTATATATCATATTATTATTATTATACATCGTGGCCGCAGGGTGTTGCCGGTGCCGGACTGTTTGGCAATGTATAATATTGTAATGTACGCGCCCGGCAAAGAATCAATATCTGCTCCAGTTTCGCAATCGTACTTACACACACACACGCACGTCAGACGGTCGTTATGAGTGTGCGAGTGTGAATGTGGTTTTTACTTTTTATTTTATTGCTGTTGTACTAATTTTCGCAGAGACTATAAAACTTGTACAACAACTTATACCTACTTAGGTATATAACGTCATGGCGTACAATAATATGTCTGGGGGCTCCGCCGCCGCGACATTAGCGCATTATTGTGCGTGTATGCCTAGGTAGGTAGGTGGCATTAACTTGGAAAATATATTATTGACCGAGCGCACAATACCGACGTGACACTATACATAACATTGACTACTATGCAACGCGATATTTGTATTGTATGTCTTTGGAGTAATAATTATAATTATACGTATACTGCGGCTGCTGCGCGATAGGTCACCCTTATAACACGTCGTACAGGCCATATTATTATTGTAATCAGTGTTAGGACTAGATAACCCACAGAAAATCGTCTGGGTAAAGATTATAGAGATAAAAATATCTTTTTTTTATCTACGATACGGATAAAAGACGATTGAATCAAATCCATCTATCAACATCGATTTTGCCGTTAACAGAGCGTCGAAAGTACTATTGGCTTCATACGACGTAACACTAAAAGTTTCAAATCTGCCCTTTACCTCCGTTCATTATATTTTTCACTCGTTAGACCACTTCTAGAATTCGGTGTTGATGTTTGGTATCCTTTCCTTGCGAAAGACCAACTTCGTCTTAAACGATTATCTATAATAGAATAACTTTTCAGCTTCTGCAGCTTTCATTCTCAACATTTCGATCATACGTTATACGTGTTATTAAAAAAAATGAAAATAAATCCGGACCCCTTGAATTTTTTTAAAACTAGAACGTTTTTAGCTGTGAATATTGCGTTTATTGACAATAATATTGTAATAAGAATAATTGTATACTTTCGTTAAAGCAGTAATAACGCGAGAATAAACAGTTTTTATATTTTTAATGGAAAAAATGACGAGTTTTCAGTAGGTTAGCCTATAGATAGGCTATCTATATTGAAAAAAAATGTTGCACCTCGAAATAATTTTTCAGTTACGGTCTTGGACGTAGTGTACGACGACTCGATGGCGCGGCATTACATTTCCGACGCCTATCATTACTCGGTAGCAGCCTAATAACCTTAATAGTTTGTCATTATGTTTACCGAGGAAACTACTTGCAATATCATATTGGTGAGAGCATATAATATATTATTATTTCATATTATTATTATAGTAGGTCAATCGGTGCAGTTATGACCGCGTGTTATGAAACCGCGTGTGGTCTGATAAAAAGTAATTTATATCACTTTAGTACCAATACCGATGTGTACAATTTTAAAACCAACACTTTTCCATATGTAATATATAAGTATACGCACTTAAAATAATGTGATAGACACTAATGCGGGGATCCGGAGTGCGGTACAACAGGTATCGGTGATATTGATTAAAATTTGGAACTCGCCAGCCTATTTTTCTTAGACCACTTGTACTAGACTATTGTGTACTTATATCAGCTGTTTTATATTTTCTAGTTTTTCTAGTTCTAAAAATTACGCCGAGTCATGCACAGTATTATTGTAGTATTTATATGTATCGTCAAAACGTTATATTTATGACATGATAATATAATACTTTAGACAAATTATTATTGCAATATTACGACTTACGAGGTACTGTATATAACGAATAATTATATATATATATATACGAGTCGTTGTGTGTATATATCCATTCGTTCATATTTTAAACCATTTTAACGTAAATGTAAGCAGTCAAATGATTGATAAATATAATGATATATAATGCCATCGTACTTTAGATAATTTATTTTGTGCATCAGTTTTATATACATTCTTAAAATTCGCTCTGTATGGCAATTTGCGTTAAAAGCATTTTCATATCAAATGATATACATTATATTGAAAAATGTAGTTGAACTCAGTTTTTTTTTTAATACTTTCTATACATACTATTATCGTATAGTACCCATTCATTTTTATATTCTTATTTATTATTAGGTACCTATCTAAATAAGAAGATGTAAAGAAAAAAAAATGTTTTTTTATGTGAGCTATATAGCTATAGGGATATAAGTTTTTCCACTGTTTATTCATAACTTTTTAACATTAGTTATGGCTATGTGATTCGATTTTTTGTGAACACTGTGTTACTTATATGTACAAAAACTAATTGAAAGTAATTTTTGTAATTTTTGAAATTGCTGTTAGCCTTTTAACTCGATAGATTTTATTCAAAATTTTTTTTAGCATATTAAGCATTATATTTGGTTAATACGATTTAGAGTTTTAAAATAGATTAAAAATATTTAAACGTAATTCATTTTACTTAAAAAGTCAGTAAATTGTCCATATTTATAATATGTAACACTCGTATATGATTTAAATTATGCTTCTCGTCGTGGAATTGTGTTCCTTAAAAATAATATCTTATTCGTTGATTAAATTAGAACATCATCTCTGCAGGTGGTTATAATTCATAGCCTATAAAAATATATTACATTTGTATCAGTAGCATAATTTTTGAATTATTCTTACCCAAACAAGTAACGCATATTATCTGATAAATATTAACTCTCTCCACCTCTCAATAGTAGTTTGTCTGTCGTATTTTTTTCCGCCTCGCGTAATAATTATCTACCTACAAACGTTTTTTTTTTTTTTAATCTGTATAATATTTGAATTAATATGTTAAGCGCTAAATATAAAATACTCGAACAGCATTTGAAAGTAGCTTGATATAAATTGAGGAAATCGTTATTACTGCTACGCCACTTGGATTTTTTTTTATTGATTAAAGATTTTAATTAAATTGTTTTTAATCCTGTATATAGTTTTTAAATGTTAGATAAATAGGTAGAGTTTTCGAACTATGGGAGGAAGACATTTCGGCAACCTGTGGGCTTGTAAAATATTGAACTTCTCATTAGTGTGAACGCGTTTTCATTTGAAGGTTTGCATTTCAAATGTATTACGCAACTATAATATAGTTGTCGAGTTATTCAATATTATAGTTTTATAAGTTTGAAACAGATAAATACAATAGAAAAAGTTAAAAGTATATTGATTTACGGAGATTTTTCTTCAGAAAAAATCAAAGTTGCTTACATCGATCGTTTCCCAAATTGGACTAATAATTTATATGGGTGTACCCATGTTTTAAATTTAGTCCAAAAGGTATCGAAAGGTTCCAATTTATATTATATATATTTGTTAATATTGTAAAATAAACTGATTAATATTCTCATTATGTATTTATAGTAATGACTTATAATATATAGGTGGTCGTCTAAACTATGCGATCGAGTGCCTAAGTTGGACCACTTGGTAATTTTTTTTGAATTTCAAAATTGTTTAAAGTCGAGAATGTCAAAAATTTATAATAACCTTGTCAAACTATTGAGCTTACTTACCATAAGGCACCATTTAAGTGATGTAGTTTAAATTTTATCGCGTTGAATGATTTACTAAAAAACATCAAAACGTCAAAATTGACCCAACCTAGGCCACTCTCTCCTACTATGTTATTATTGTGCCGTTTTGAACATTGTATGACTGTGTAGATGCTTGAAGTCGATCGTTCTAATTCATTCATTTATAAAGTAATTCACCAAGCATGCTCATTTTCTGAAAAACTTAAAAAAATTATTCGTTAGAATTTTGAATTGAACACATCAAAAATTACACCAAATAATTTACAGTAAAAAATAAGAGAGTGGGGGGGGGAGGTTTATTTGAAAAAAACAGAAGTTTGTATCGCCACAGGATATTTCTTGAGTATTACGAAAAATCGCAAGAACCTGAAAATATATGGTTTTTAAGTAGGTATGTTTAAAAATTCTAAAAATCAAAATTTGAACAAATTGATTATTTAATGAAAAAATGTGGGCGAGGATGATTGCACTGTGGTGAATCATGCCCTATATTTCACGACAGATATAATATAAATATGGTATAGTTTTAAAATATATGATTCACTCGTATATACATAACATCGTGTTGCGAAAGTATACTCGTTTATAATACTTATATATATAATTTTGAAAAACTCGCGTACAGCGGGCCTCGCCCTTATTACAGCCAGCCAGTCAGCCGTTCGTCGTCCGCGGTAAATTCTCGAGAGAAATTCGAGACCGTGGTTTATATACCACGGCTATATATAGTATATAACATGTCGTATAATGTATAGGTATATATTGTAGTATAGGATAGTCGAGACAAGTCAAGTGCCTACAGTAGGTATACACGCGTAAACTACATACGAATATTATAAAAAAAATAATAAATACGAAATAAATCTCGAAACCAATATTATTATTTTATTATGTGTTGTGCGAGTCTGCCAGCGGGCACGTGTCCGATCAGATTAGCAGTGGTGTTCGGCGTATATTGCATAACCGCGCCGGAGGTGGACAATGTAAATACTGCAGCACCAGCACAGAGCTATATTATATATAATGTATAACCGACGGCTGCGGGCTGCAACTGGATCAAGAATAACGCGTGTTTAATGTTTTTTAACATTGTGTTTTGGGGACTACCGAGTTGTGCGGTGCGGTGCGGTGCGATGCGTTCTTGAACGTTTCGACCGAATTCGTCAACCACAACGGTGCTGCCGACCACATAATAATCGCGCGGGTCGGCCCTCCGGGTTAAACCCGTTTTGGCGCGTACACGAGAGAGACTTGCGCACTGTTACGATATCATCTTATTATTATAACATGCGTGGGATTTCGTTTTTTTTCTTATGTTTGCTAGGTGTACTCACATTAATAATTGTTTTCTTTTTGTGTGAAAAAAATTGGCAATTCTGGGGGGGGGAAGAAGTCGAAAACTATATTATTATACCGGATGATTGGTAGCAAACTCGTGTCGATCGAGTCGTTAGAAAACAACATTTTTCCGGCAACAAGTGTTTAAAGTTTAGACGCGAGCAGGGGTACCCCGCAAAATGTCGGTACACTATTCCGCTCATCAATACCCTGAATCAGGTACATGTTAGGTACTCATTCCGCGTGAACAGCCGTACGGTCCGACGTCGATATAATAATATATATTTTAATATTCGTAACGATTCAACGTCGAGAACATCGCTCGTAAACGCGTATAAAACGGTGTGCTACAGGTCTATTACAACATGGATAATGAATTATTATAATGTAGGTAACGCGTATACGAAACGGTTTCGAACGAAAACGATAAAACTCTGTCCGGCGTGATGTAACTAAAATACAATAAAATTATGTACAGACCTATGTGGGCACCCGCGCCGCCGCCGTCAAATAATATAATTATAACGCGCGCGCGCGCGACCATCGAATTCGTCGGTCGACTTGTAAACGTCGTGTGCCCGCCCGAAAGCGTTTTGTCGTCTCGTACATTTTTCCCGTCGTTTATTAATTCAACGATTCTCATTTTGGGATAATTTAGTGTTATTAAGAATCGAGACGTGTCGTATTTGTTGTAATAATGCATTATTATCGCGTGGCGGTGGTTTCGTCCCGTGATATGTGGGAAAACGAGTCGTAGGTTTGTGGTTTCCGGCTGCCAGGCATATCGGATTTCAACTGTTTTTTTCCTGTTTTTTTCCGTTTGATTCCAATTTGATCGAGAGGATTACAAGCGAACGATCTCCCCGCCACACACACACACACTATATGTTTGTTCTGAAATTCGATTTACATTTTTCGTCCATTATTAATATTATTATATAACAATCGCATTACTACAGCACATGTCGACGAGTCTAAATCGTCAACCGTAAGACAAAACAAATCACTCATATACCTACCTGCAAAATGAACGCGACCTGATATTATATAGTATTTCCGCGTGAAATCATTAACTATTTATTTTTATAATAATAATATAATATGAAGCGTGTTAGTAAAAATAATAAGTGGCACGGCTGAATTTCTTTTTCGAATTGTATCATAAGTTTGCTCGTTGAACAAATCCTATTTGCCACCTCTGCTTTTTACTATATGTGTGCCAGTTAAAACTATAATACCGTGTAGTATATTTTATGGTTTGAAGCATTTACCTAGTATATCTACGGGTAATTGTCAAACGCCTTTTAAAGTTTTAACCAACAATTATAACGACACTTATAATATAGCCTGCAAATTTGCAGGCCATCCCTTCAGCAGATTTAGTGTATAATATCATTTTAAACCATATACAATATGTATAATAACGGAGAAATAAGCTTTTCACCCGTATTATGTATAGGTTTTGCAACATCCATATAATATTATTATTATTATTATTTTCATCGCGTTCGCTCAATAATAATAATAATATCGTGGCGACCCGAGTCTGCGAAGTCGTCGCCGCCGTCGTGCCGGTCTGTACAATAATATCATATGGGAAGACGTCCCATTATTACTATGCACCGCTCGTCTTTTGCAATGGTCACGGTTGGGCGGTTACCCGCGATCGCCGCACAACATGATTTACAATGTTTGCGGCGAAACGCGGGCGAGATTCAATACCTACATGAACCGTAATCGCAAACACTTTGTTTTCCATTAGCGAGGAATGTATATAGCGTGCGAATGTACGGGTAGGTGGTAGGTATATACCATAAGTGGGTTAGGTATATATACCTATATATTATTATTATTTTAATATATTATATCGGTACCGGTGCTATATATAATAGCTGGTAGGTACGCACATTGTTTTAAAAATATATAATATTATATAAAAGGTGATTCAAAATTTATGTTGTAGCCGTTTTAACGCATAAATAATGGTCAGAGTACAGCGGAACCTCGATTATCCGAACCTCCGTTATACGAACCCTCCTATTATCCGAACTGCAATATTGGCGTTTCCGAACGTTCTGTCAACCGAACGTTGTTGCAGCTTATCGTCAAATGAAAATTGATGATTTTGTCAAAAAAATACTATAAATATTTGTCAAATATGTATGTGTTCCTATGCAATTAATAAATGTAAATGTTCCTAAATTATTAATAAAAATAAATTCTAAATAATGTAATTTAAATACATATATATAATAATAAAACTTGTATGTTTTTTTTATGATTTGTAGAATTATAATAATAAGAGTTAAATATATATATCAAGGTATACATATATGTGTACATACAATGTATTTATTAAAACAATTTGCAATATTCGAACTTTCACGTATCCGAACTATGTGCGGTCTCAATTAGTTCAAATAATCGAGGTTCTACTGTACAAAAAAATGTACGATACGAAAGTATAGAAACATCTAAAACGATTTGTACATTTTATAATTTTTTACAATATTTTAGTGGGTTGACTCCACAAACTCAAGCGGGAACCTATACTTTTTTTGTAAATATAATATGAAGACATTTTTTTTTAATACATTTTAGTGTTTGAACAACAATAATTAATGCAAAAACACAACGGTAAAAATAATTTAGTATTCTAAACTAAAATACAAAGAATAAGTATTTCAAAAATTCGCTTGTCAAAAAGTATTTGTAAAATATTAAAAATACAAAAAAAGTATTCGAATCTTAACAAGACTGTATACATACCTACGGGATGAATCACGTACCGAGCATGCGCTCTCTCAGATTTGTCTCATTTATTATTCTATAGATAAAGTATATACGGTATACTTTAAAACTGCGTTTAAAAATACTTGAATTTTTTATAAGAATTTTGACAATTTGAAAGGCACACTTAAATTTCAATTTTTTGAAGTCAATCCCGAGTATAGGTAGGTATATTATTTTATTAGGTACCCATATTATTTTATACATTACACCTGCGGGGTAAATCGCACGTAGATCTAGTGGAAACCGTGTCGGTCGACTGTTTTTAACTCGAACGATTCGTGATTCCTCAAAAGATCATTTTCAAAGTGTCTCTGCGATAAAATCGTGTTTTGTAAATAATTTGTAGGTGCCTATTTATTGCAGGTGGTAGATACATACCTATAAGGTCGACCGAGCAGACTATATTTATTATATTGTTATACCTACTTATCGCGATTTTCGGCGCGCTTATACATATATTCGTGTTATGCACGCAGGAGAGGATCGGTCCGATTGCGATCTATACCTACCACCTATAACTATCGGATTTTTTTTTTAAATTTTACTTTTTATACGGTTCGGCTTTTGAGACGTCGTCGCGTCGATATTATATGCGCGTATTATATCACATTTTATATTATATAATAATAATAATAATATATATTAGGCGCCCACGTCCGACACAACAATAGTTCACGCGTTTGCCAAAGTCTGCCCATCATGATACTGCAACAGTGGGATGACTGACGACGGAAAATTACGCGAGGAAAGAGCTGATCGTATTACCCTCGCGCGGATAGGATTACAGAATATAATTTAATCGTCTTATCGTAATTCAACATCGGCAGCATTTACCGCTGCAGTTGTCATCGACGGCGCGGTACATAAATATCGAGAGATCATACCGGTAGATCTCTTAAAATGAAAAAATATAGTTATACATCATGAAAGTTTTTCTCTTTTCGTAGATATATGTAGATAGTAAATGCGAAGCAGATGAGAGTTTTTTTTTTTTTTTGAACGATACGAGTAGATTGTATGGGCGCAACTTGACCTATATTTTAGGGGGTGTTAAAATTATGTATACCCATCTTACTAATTCGTGGCTTTACAAATTAAATAATTGTCTTATAAAGACAATATATTTATATACCTAACCTAATATTTTACAAGCTATAATAAATATAATGATTGTATAAATGTGTAATTTAAATTAATTACTGTTTTCCTTGTTTTTGTGCTGTATACTTATCTAACACTGATTCTGATTTTATGTTATTTGCAACATTCTTTTACATATTTGAAATATACCTCAACCAATTATTAATACGTTGCATACTTGGAAAACTACAGCGTTCACGTGTTACAGAACTTATTTGAATTGTAAATACAATTTGAAATAATTTGTTAAAGTTAGGGAAATCCTCTTTTTGAATAGTTTTTTTTTTTTTTTTTAAAACGTCGAATAAAAAAAAAATTCTATATAAAATAAAGAAACCGCTGTTTTCTCCCATTATTTTTGGTGTTTTATAATGGGGGTCAGAGGGTGCTAAAATAGAGCTTAGGGGTGCTTGAGTACCTTTAAGCACCTCCTTAGTTGCGCCAATGGTAGATAGGTTAGGTCAACCTAAACAAACCTACAAATGTGATATATATATAGGTTCGCCGACGAGCTTCAGATAAAATTATTAAGTACAAGTATACACGATATACAGGGTGATTCACGCCAAGCATGCTCACTCCCTATTTTTTCATCAAATAATGAATTTATTCAAATTTTGACTTTTGGAAGTTTAAAATATACCATCTTGAAGACTATATTTTTAGATTCTTTGGATTTTTTGTACTACTTAAAAAGTGTCCTACTATGGCGACACAAACTTCAGTTCAAATAAGAACCCCCCTCCCCCTTCCTCCTTTTCAACAGTAAATTTTACTTTTACTTTTTAATTTAACTTTGTGTATACTAAGGATGATTATAGGTCCACGATAATAGGTTTAAAAGATTTGGGAGTTGTGGAAATTTGAAAATTTTCGTAATTAATATTGATCCATCGATATTAATTATTTATAAAAATGGTCTAAGTATAATAAATTCTAGATTCAATATTACGAATATTTAATAATTTTGTAATACCATTTTTAAGGACTATATTATCCTTGGTATAATAATTCAGGTCTTCCCTTTATACATTTTAATAACTAAAAAATTACTCGTTCAAATTTTGAATCAAGCACATCGAAAATTAAAAAAAAAAAAATATATACCAAATAAAATATAGTGAAAGGGGTGGTTTTCATTTGAAAAATAGAAGTTTGTACCTTCACAGCAGGGCACTCCTTAAGTAGTACAAAAAATCTGAAGAGTCTAAAAATACGGTCTTCGAGCACGTTTGAAACTTCCAAAAATCAGAATTTGAAAAAATTGATTATTAAATGATTAAAAATGGTGCGAGCACGCTCGGTGAATAATCCTGTACATACACTTCGAACTCGTTTATTGATTTTAACAAGTGTAAAACTTATATTATCATATAGGTGTCGTATCACGTCGTTAGCCGATAGTATAAATTTTTAATATTTTATCATTTGATATATTATAATGCACCCATAATATATGTATATAGCAGCCAATAATAATATTACTGTGTCATTATTTAAATGGACACCTGTAGCAGCAGCTATGGCTCTACACGTTTGTATACAAATTACCATTTATATTATTGGCGTATTATTGGAACCTTGAAGACGTATAGACTATAGACGTATTATAATATTAATATGTTCTTATATTATTATTTGTTCTCGTTTTATCCGTTCTCGATCGCCGCCGATTCGCATTTATATTACCTCCTGCTCGTTTCAATAACTATCGCGCATTATCTTTCGAATCATGTCGTACCTACTCTTCGAGAGATCCTTGACACCTTTTTTACCTCAATTTGATTTCATCGATTCATATACCGTTCTCTCATTAATTGATCCTTTTGTGTCTTTTAGGCACTACGCCTATACATAGTATGACGGTTGGATATGACTGCAGTTACTATATGTCAAAATATAATATAATATTCATTGAATATAGTAGTTTTATCTGTTTTTGATTGCGTTTATGGTTTTGTATTGAGCAACCGCTCAATATACCTCTCTATATTATTATCATATGTATTATTACGCGTTTTTATGTAAATTTTTCTAAATCGTGTTTGATTTGTCGGCTTATTGATAAAAAAAAAAAATCCTATCGTAATAATGATTTAACATTTTTATTTAAAATAAAACGGGAGGATTTAACTGCACGGCGTTCGAAAAAAATTACATTTTTTCTACATAAATAATAAAACAAATACATATGAATTAATGATTTAAAATACCTTTGTTAAAAAAAAAATAAATAAATAAAATACACGTTTTGTTTTATATACATTTGTTCGTCGAACGACAACACTGTTAAAAACATTTTAAATTTATGGTTTGATTGCAGTTGTGTATTTTAATTCCTACGTAAAATATACATCAGACGAGTAATTATATTTAGTAATTATATATGCGCTGCTGCACTAACTGCATTAAACTTATTTTATAAACGCATTTTATTATATTTTATTGAATTAAAAACGTCGTAAACCTTAACGCCGTTAGTACCTATATAGCCATAGGTACCCTTAGTAAGAAATCAAATTTTAAATCGCGTCATTATTTAAGCGATTTCGTTGTCGGATGCAGGATATTTCCACCTAGCCTGCACCCGAACAGTAGTTCCTAGGAATCCGCGTGATTATTAAACAGGTTATAAAACGTAAATTATGTCCAAATAATACGCGTAAACATTAAAAACGAGTGGTGATATAAGCAAAACGATATTATTACATATTACTGTAAACGTATAGGTATATAGCGATCGTAAAACGAACTTGCCCAGCATGTGCTTATATAACTCTGAACACAGTATCGTCGTCTTGAATTACTCGGTAAAATCGTTTTAAAACAATTAAGGTGACAAGTCGCTGTGTGTGTGTGTGTGTATATTTTTTATGCCACAACTGTAACAGCAGTTACACGCGGTGCACGCGGTACCTGTTGATCATTTTTTTTTTATTATTATTATTATTTATCGGCGTTTTGGTGACAAATTCCGACATGACGTCGTTGTGTTATACAGCCGTGTCAGACCGAAAATATTTTGACAGAACGGAGTGACGAAAAAAAAACACAAATCTGATAAACAATCGATTTAAAATCTCCACTTTTAACGACCGGTATTATATATATTGCGTGACATTAAAATGCTTTTGAGACCGACCGCTGGAACACACTCCTGCAAACGTCCTTAAGATTTCTTTTCCTTTTTTTTTTTTCAATCTGACCCTACTGCAAGTCACACCGCCGTGGTAAAACGTGAAAAATAAAAAAAAGAAGAAAAAGTGTTTTTATTTATACATTCCATTCGATTGTAGTTGTGATCGAGTGCCTAACATTTTGTGCACTGCGCGCTGCAGGACGATAAGTTGTTATACATTGTCGTTTGTAAAAGTATAAACATTGACGGCAGTTGTGTGTACCTACGTCCCAGAAATACCAACCCACTCGACGATAGGTATATTATAATATCGTGTTAAAAGTTAACGATCGTATTTCGTATATATATAGGTACATCAAAAACAAAAACACGGTCGCTTGTGTATTTATTTATTGATCAATTAGCTATTTGACGTCCTGACAAGTTTAGATTTTGGTTTTCGAGTAATAAAATAATAAATACCATTTTAATCGAGTCGTGTTTTTTTGTTTTTTTAATATTCGTGTACCTACCACCGTGTTTATATATAGTTGCTTGTTATTATTATTATTATTATTATATAGGTAAATTATAAATTCTACAACGCGGGACCGATGCGTTTCAATTCTCGATAAAAATCGTCCGTCTAAATATTTAAAAATGATAAATAAATAGGTATATCGTAAGTAGACATGATATTTTGTTATCAACACAACATAATCTGTTAGGGTTTCTATAAACATATAAGAGTTTATGGTCCATCGTCCAATTACACGTAATGATGTTTTTTTCCTTCTCGTCTCGGGTAACCACTTTTAAATTTATATTTAAACAATAAATTATACAACGTATCAGATATAATAACGCTCTTGTTCCTTTTAATTTTGGTCGTACAAACTTGTTTTTAGTATTGGTATGTATGTGTATGTATGTGTGCGTAGAACACCGCGGAGGTAATATTATTTTTTACTTGTAATAATATCAAGAGTACCTATATTTAATAACTATTATGATAAATATTATTATTAGAAATTTTTGTTTATATTTTTAATAATACAAATTAAATATAATATATAATTATTTTATTACTTTGGTTTATTACATTTAAGTATAGATTCGTCCGGTAATTTGTAGCATAAAAATTACATAGGTCGTTTATGCATTTCACCGGGGTCGAATTTAGGGAGGTCCGGAAATGGCAATTGCCCCCGGCAGAATATTTTTTGTAGACGGCCGGTCAGCGGGTATAGGTTGGTACATCAAAAAGAATTTCCAGATGATTTCAGAAGCATAATTTTCGAACGAAATCGTACATTTCAAAAGTAGTTATTAAATCGTTAAATTTAGATGACGCCAAAAGTATATACAAACAACAGTACAAGAAATGTGTGTGTGTGTGTGTTTTTTAAGAGAAAACGGTTTTTTAAAAACATGTATCCTTGTATTGACACGGCCCTAAGAATGCTTCTGTGTACGCACCAGAGGCGTGTCCTGCAAGATTAAAATTCAGGACAGGCCTGGTTATAAAAATAATTTGTTGGCATTATACAAATATATTTTGGGTATATTTAAGTGTTCAAAATCAGAATAGGCCCGGGCCTACCCGCTGGACACGCTTCTGGTTTTAGTACACACGCTACTGGTAATTGACGTTCAACAATTGAGCGTTCCTTCTTTACTTTGAATAGAATTAAATCATATCTTTGATCGGCTTGCAGTACCGCTGGGAAGAAAGTTTGAAACTATCGTAAACACAATATAAGCAGAGATGACTGAGATGTAATATTGACGAATTCGCCAGTAAAGTTGAATTTTTTTCTTCAACTATTGTAGTAATTTTTTTTGATTTTCCTGAGAAATATCATATACTTCTACTCGTGTGTCGATACGGTCGATAAACATTAATATAAATACATTTATCAAATTTAAATCAAATTTTAAAATTTGTGGATTTGTGAAAAATTCTAAAAAATATAAAATACAATATCAGAAAACCATTAAAATGTAATTCGGTTATAAGAGAAAATCCTCGGGAAGACCACGAGGTAGGTCGGAAAAATTAATAAACGACGCTGCCCCGTGGCGTTTCGCTATTTGTACGCCATTCAGCATAAAATACATATTTTATTTCGAACCTCTTTGGACACATAGTACACGTCTTATAGTATACCAAACCTATATAAACCTACCTGTCCACCGTAAGTCTGTAGATAATATACCGTAGTAGACTACGACCAAAGTACAATATCGCGGTACGATAAACAAGCGAATATTGTCCGTCGGCGAATGGATACCGTCCGTGAAAATTGGATTCATCGACCGTTGTAGAGAATATAAATTGTACAGGTATAAAATAATTGATAAACGGTTAACCGCGTTATATTTGTTGCCGGACGGCGGACCGTCGGACGGATGACATGCAGACCGTCGGGCATGATATATAATATTATGAGATATATATGTATATATATATACAATAAATCTGCATATTATTATATGAATTAAATGATTTAATACGTTACATTTTTTTATCATCGTTGTCGGCGAATTAATGTCGTCGCTGCAGCGGTTTCTTCGAAACGGTTTTCGTCCGTCCATGTACTCGGGGCGGTTTTCGCAACGAGAAAATGGATGATAATAACATGACATAACATCATGATAATGTGATACCGGCGAACACCGACAAGAGTGTTGTTTTCGCCGCAGGTCAAGACGACGTGTGTGCGTGTGCGGAGTCCGGAGGGTTGGACGGTAATGGGATTTGTCGTAAATTTACCGGATTTTCACATTTATACATATGTACGTTTGTATAGTGCTAATAATAATATGTAGAATATAAAAAGTACATGTCTGACGTGTGATGTTACGCGATGCAGACATATGGAGAGTAGTTATGTGCATAGGTAGTTAATAATATATTAAGCCTGCAGGTTCACACCTATATTGTATACAACGGCAGTACGATGGGGGGGGGGGGGGGGGGACTCGTGGAAAAACTTTGAATGTACAGTATCATTTTGAACGGACAATCCTATGAATCATCGAGGGTCTTTGAAACTTTCATAATTTTGACATACATATTGTTGGGAGTAGGCAAGTTTGAGTCGATTTATTCTAAATTGTATATGATATGCGACAATTTATATTATATTATACTCAATCAGATCCGATTCACAATCAGAAATTATTCTCAACGTTGGAGATGAAAACATTTCTTCTACTATAAACGTGTACAGTGTACACAAAAACACACATCATCGTTGTAAAATCGCAATACATTCGTCTCTCCGTTCAGAATCCAAAAAAACTTCAACTGCCTATATAAAAGTATTAAACGAGTTTACAACGCACTGTATAATGCAAATCGAAGTACAAATCCTCGTCAAAATATTATACATGCATCGGTGGTATAGATATAGTTGGTATTTGGTTAATAATAATAATTGTTTTTGGAAAAATAAACGGACCAGAAATCTTGATGCCGGCCGATTATAGGATAATATCATGATTGAACTACGACTAGCTGTCTAGGCAGAAATATGTATACCATTGTTATTGAATCCGGCGTGTTTGATGGACTCTAAAACACTTTAAAAATTTGAGAATATTTTTTAATTGCTCGATACACACAATGTGTGTATACGACAATGGTTTAAAATTTTAAACGGAGAATGATGAAAAACAACGACAAAAATGTAGTACCAGCACGGAAATTCAAAAAGAAATCGTAGACCGTAGTTTATTAGGTAGTGAGAAACAATCTAACGAAAAAAACGAACACGTGAACTCGTTCTAATATAATATCATATTTTGTAAACTGCAACTTTAAGAAAACTACATGTGACATATATCACATAATGGGTACTGTCTCTCGCTTACGTGCGTCCTCCGGCTACGGAAACGATTGTTGATTTTAATTGTTTTAACTCCAAATCGGAAACGTTGACGTAATAATACTTGTATTTTCATCGCGGATAAAAGTTTGACCGATCAAAAGTGTGCACAAAGGAGAAGTTATACTATTAATGTGCCGCGCCGTCTGTTTTTATTCAGAAAAGCGACGGCATAGTTAATACATCATAATATTTGTTATGTGTACCATCGAATAGACGTATGTAAGTAAAAAAAAATTAGACAAGTGAGTACCGCTTTGCTGTACAGTAGTTGTCGAGTGTGTTGTCATTGTAATGGATGTGTTAAATGTGAATTCAATGACAAATCGTTGAATACGAAAAACGATTCTGATCAGATACGGTGTGTCAGCCTAGCATATATACTTTACAACAATATCATATTATTATCGTTTTAGTAATAGCAAATAGCTTAAATTCATTTTGGCCCAAAACCACTGTATTTACATATATCATCTTTAAAATGATTATTATCCTGAAAGGTTATTCCATAATTTTTCTAAAGATGTCGATCTGTAGCCCTTAGTTAAGTTTTATAAATAAAATTGAGGAAAAATATGATTCGTTATGAAAATGTTTGATTTTTTATTTCTACAACCAATGGTAACTATTTGTATACAAAAAATAAACACTAATAATGCTATGAGTATTAGAATCTGTAATGAACGGCAACTATTAATAAAAAAAAGACCAGATTTTGGTTTGCAGTAAATATAACAGGAACCGTGTTGATATCTATCTGAACTTAACTATCATACAATTTTTAAGTAATATTATTATTTGATAGGTACTTGGATATCGTTGAAATTAAAATTTAAAAAATGTATCCTACAGTTTAATTATATTTAAGTTATAAAATAAAGGTTTTTCGTGAAATCGATTGTGATCACCGCGGGTAATTTATGAATTAGGCGTACTGCACAGTGCAGTCAAAGAGTTAACCGAGATTGAGCGCGATGGGCAACCTGGTTCGAACAGCCGTGACGACGGGGTCGACGGCGTAATGAGTGTGGACAGGTATATACCACAGTTGTATAAATACCAGGTACATTGCCAGCCGATTTCGTTTTCTCGAAACAAAATGCAACGTTTATGGACAAATTTCGTCGTCCACATATCGTCTCATATACCGACAAATGAAAACGCATGTTGCTCTGTGTACACGCGCGCGGCTATTGGAACAACCTGTAGAGATAAACTTTCGAGACAATTCGTCGCGGAACTTTGGTCGCCCGCAACATATAAACTTACTATATATATATACGTATTATAATATGTTGCGAAATATTTCTGTAGGAACGTTTTTAGACTTTTATAAATAATATACTAGCAAGACGCGTCGCAGCTGAAAAAAAATTGGTCTACAGTGCACCGCCGTACGTACCAGCTGCTGCAGGCTTTGTGTATAACATTACATATCGCGTGCATATGCGGTAGTACGGTACACGTAGGAAAACGGTTCTGGCCGGTAAGCAAAGCGGCGGCGTGTTGATGGATGAGGTGGTGAGGGGGTGCAGAGGTGGCGGCGGGCGGAGGAGTCTTAAGTACGGATAGGTAATTATCTCGCGGACAACCGAGGAGAAAGACGGCGGCGGCGGGGCCCGTCGTCGATTGTATCTCGTTTGTACCTATAGAGGATTGTTGTTGTCGTGGTCGTCGCCGGACTCGTCTCGCACATAATATAGCCCGTGGTACAGTGTGTAGTCGTCGTCGCGGCGGTGGCGGCGGTGTCGGTGGTGAACTTGTGTCCGGAATTCGTGTGGACTGCGGTCGTAGTCGTCGTGGTGGAAGTGGTGGCTGTAGACCTTGGTTGTGGTAGAGGTGGCAACGCCAGCGGTGGGGCTAACGAGATGACCGGTATTTCTCTTCGCATATTATATATATATATATATATATATATATGCCGGGTACACCACTCTCGCATCGGTCTTCTCTGTTTCTATTTTTTTTAAATTTCTCTCTCTATTTCTCTTTCTCCGCGTGCGCCGCTGGTCCACTCGCTCTCTCTCTCTCTCTCTCTCATTCTCCTCTCGTCCGTCATCCCGCTCGGTCGTTCTGTGTTCGACAACACTATACGACAGACAAATACACACTTCACACACACACACTCGCTCAAAGAATGTGTGTGTGTAAACGGCTTTGAAATAATAATAATAATGGGAAAAAGAATTTTAAAAAAAACAAAGACCCGGTGGTAATAGTGCGAGGAGGGCTCGGCAGCGGCGTGTGCGGCGACTTCTGTGCCACGCGTCACGACTAGCGTGCGTCATCGTCCTGCATAATAATAATAATAATAATAATAATAATATATTATAATATTATAATAATATTTCGTTGTAATCGCTACTCGCGGACGGTTTATTTTCGGTAATTATTACCAATATCCTCCACGATGAAAATGTTATTATTTGCAGGGTTCGGATTTTTTTAGCATTTGTTAATCATTAAAGGATATACAGACAAAAATAGCAGATCGAGCTATAAATTTGTTGTATGCTTCTGTAGGGACTCCAAATATGAAAGTGTATTTTGCTATTTTTTGCATGTCTGAAGTATTTGAAGATTTTTAGTGCTATTTTTGAAGTTGTGGTGCTTTATTTTGCTAATATGCATAATAAATAATGGTTTATTATGTATTTTTCATAAATATCGTTTATATTGAATGAAAAATAGCGTTTTTATGCATATTTTTAAATTTTTAATAGCAGAATGTTGTTTAAGTTTTTTTTATAAATGTATTAATTCATAAGATTATATTATAGATATTAATTCAATAGATAAAATAAACCATTAGTAAAAGATAATAAATGTAATATAATATTGATTTACATTTTTTGATGTTTTTTAGGGCGTATACTTAGCGCATATTTTAAGGTTTTTTCGGTTATATCAAAGCACAAGTACTTTTTAGTGCTATGCAATCCGGAATTCTGGTAATTACAATATACGATCGGTCATTTTTTGGATCGATAGACCAATTGCGCCAAATAATTTGCTTCACATTATAATATAACTTTTATAACCAAAATTTTGTTTTAGGCGCAACTGGTCCATGCCTACGGAATATTGTCCCTGATCGATCGTGGTATGGTTGTCGGCCGGTTATATTTAGGTACCCGGTTTTCAGTGTATAGATATAATAATACACCGCGGCTCGTCGGTATAATTTAATAATAATAATAATATAATACTGTACGACGACGACGACGAAGCGTCGACGAAATCGTGTTTCGTTAGCAGTTCCCACACGGCGTTCCGTTTTAATTATATAAATCGATAATACACGACGTTCGAATTCTTCGGCGGTTTGCAAATTAACGGAACGTCGAAGGAGGAGAAGGAGGAGGAGGAAAATAAAAAAAAAAACGTTTGTAGGTATTATTGTTGTTGCAGTCGACGGTTATAATAGCACGTTGTATACACATGTATATGTATATGTAGATAGGAGGTAACTTTAATGATAATTATGCAGTTTTCCGGTGCAGTACGCGCGTGCACGAACCCGTGCAAATGTTTGCACTTTTGAATTTCCACGGAAAGCGTCTCTCCGCGCGGTACAACAGGTGGTACACGCGATGAGGGCGTCATGGCTTATCATCTATTTCATATCATGATTGATAATCGTGTTTTTGGGCTGCATACGAATTTTTTTATTTTCCAACCGTAAACGGTTAGCGTTGGCTACTTTTTTACAATTTTACACAATGTTTTCTAATAAAATATCTAGACGTGAATATTAAACGTCAAAGCACCATATTTGTTTTCTCTCTCTGACCCACGCGTAACACATAGCAAATTTACGTTCGGCAGAACCGATTTCATGTTGTTACTTTTAGTAGGTATTAGAATGAATTTTCCTATTATCAAACTATTCGAATTAAGAACATATTACTTATGCGTGATATTAGCGAAATGCTAAAGTTGTTGATTTTATTTATCAAAAGTTTGCTATTAATTAAGTCTTGTTTGTCATGAAAGTCATATTATATTATGTAGGTGATATAGATTTTTTTTTGATGATTTTTAATAAGATTAAAAAATCTGTGATAGCTGATGACACTATGTTTAAAAATAGTTAAAAGTTGTTTAATTTGTTATAGTATATTGTATTTCATATATGAAAATAATATTGTGTAGTTGATTTTTATTTTTCTGGTCACCATATATTATATCTATGTGACACGCTGCAGATAGAAAAGACGACGGTCTCTCTCTCTCTCTCTTTCTCTCATTATATTTTATTATACATGAGCATACAACCATTGCGCCGGTTTAATGACAAGACCGCGTGTGTATAATATAAATTGATTTGCACGAAAACCATAATCAACTGACACTGTTTGATTAACAAGGCCGATATACATAATATAATATGTTGCTGTGATGTCGTCGGCAGCAGCAGCTCTCCTTTTCTACACATTTTCGTCATCGTTTTCGTTCTCATTCTCTCCATTACACACAGGGCAGTCATCTCTGTCCGTCGTGTGCAGTGCTCGCGATGACGCAATCGCCACATTGTTCTGCTATGGAATTATATTCGCTGAATAATATTTTGGTGCCCCTCGTCATACACACACACACACACACACACACACACACACACACACACACACACACACACACACACACACACACACACACACACACACACACACACACACACACACACACACAGCACTTTTAAATATATATAATATTTTAATGCCCAACTATAGTGTGCACACTGCACACGTTATATAGAGACACGAGCGCGCATAAAGTAGTAATAATATATATATATGCACCACGTGGGACACAAGTAGATCGGTAAAATTATAATGTTTAAATAAAAATAATAGGTATGTAAGTATATAGGTACAGTGGCGTGCAGAACATTTCTTTTTTTTTTTTTTTTTTGGCGAAGACCACAAATCTTCTTTACCACCCCCCTCTCCTTTATGATCAAATCAGTGCTTGTTTCAATTTTTTTTTCAAACGGGAATGTTATCACTCTATCATAATATTATGTACAATAGTAACTGAATATGTGTAAATAGTTTTTGAATATGTCTCCGCTTCATATTGTGCCCATATAGTAGAGTAATTGAATACGATTTTTCGTTACTTATATTAAAATTCCGTTGCGCCAAATCGATCTTGCTTTCAGACTACAGAAATTGCGCATAAGAACTCAAACACTATAACAATTTAAACATCGTCGCGTGTTTCCAAAAATGTTAAGCCGCCTAAAATTTTCCGAATACCTAGAAGCATAATATAGCACTCACTGATTGTTAGTCATTGGCCCTGGCTTGAAGGATCTATAGAGTAGCTGTTACATTATAATCTACGCTTTCGTAGATTGTATAGGCACGGAAAGTTATTAAATGTGATACATTTTTATAAGTTTTTAGTTAATTACTTATTATCTACAGCGGTGGTCGGTCACCCGCTGCCCGCATGTGGCCTTCATAGAAATCTTATTTGACCCGCGATTAAAATTTTTAATATATATGTAAGAACCCCGAATTTTGAAGGTATGACTGGAAACGGTGGATTAAAACGTTGTTCGTTTTTCTAAATACACCAACAGTTATATGAACTTAAATAAACTATAATAATTCAATGTATGACTATAGATTTTTGTTTAATATAAAATATTGTGGCCCACGATAAGTTTATATTTATTTTTCGGCCCTTGGCATCAAAAGGTTTGCCGACCCCTGATCTACAGTCTTACGCATCCGAAAGCCCTCCTCACCACCGATTTCGGTTCAAATATAGTCCTCGAAAAACAACATTTGTCATGCACATAGAGTAAACTATATTCGTCGTTTAATTTAACATGCGTCTTGAAAATGTGCACAAGAACAGTAAAAGCTACTACTTTACTATATGGTACCCTATGTGTCTGAGCAAATTTCAGAGTACTCATTAGGTACCTACATTTATACTATAAACATAATATAATATAAATTTTAATACTATTTTTTTTTTTATGCCAATGTTTTTAAATCCTTTTACAAGTTTTTGATACCTGTTTAGAGAAAAAAATTGGTAAAAGAATCACAACCGTGCGGTAAACTTCTATCGTGTGCATTTGTAGTTTTAATATATATTAATTTATCAAGTCAAAGTACTCTAAGTTCTTGCAGACCGTCTAGACCTTTTGTTATGCAGTTATATATAGGTATAGCGCGTATGCCATTATGCTTTTGAATAGCCTTTTGTTTATTTTTATTAGTAAAATTCAAACATTGTACAAAATTCTCCCATAAAGTCTGTGTTGTATATATACAAAACAATTGTTTCGAACTGCGTACAGTAACGTTTTACGACCAGTTTGCAATGCTCAAAACCTAATAACCATTAAGTCTTCTCAGTCAATTCGAGTATGGCAGACTACGATATAGAATTGTGCAGCGCGATTATTACCACGATAAACCATTACCAGTTTAATAATAGTATATATATTTTATTATTTAGTTTTAACTATTTTACATTTATTTCAAATATATTACATATTGGTATGTACTCAATACAAAACATTTAAATATATCCGAACATATTATATTAAAATATTTTTTCCGCTACCTATTGTATTTGTTCCCGATTAAGTAAAATAAGTTTTTTTTCCAGAAATCGGTATCCTGCACGACTATTTCAAAAATCGTTATCATAACAATATTGGAATCCTAGCGAATAGGCATAAATTTAATCCGGCCGGTTGTTCCTATATTTTGGAAGTGGAACAACAGTTTATTAATATGATCTCATTGAAATCCATATAGACGTAATTTTATTGATGCATATTTTGTACATAAACTTTTCAATGGTTTTACCGATAGTCCACGAAATTATTGCAAAATATTTCATTTAACGTGTAGGTACCTCAAATTGCCACTCATGATTTTATAGTTTCTATATTAAAACACAAGTAACACATTATCTTTTGAGAAGCCTTTTATATATCATATTATGTTAAATTTTTGTAATGAGTCAAAGGATGTTGACTTTTTTATAGATGATAAGGCAAAATTAAAATGTTATTATGTATTTTTCATAATATTATGTATTGATATTACGTTTAAAACTATGTCAACTATAATGCTGTTGCTCTTCACTGGCGTATATTTATTTAATAAATAATTAAAAAAATAAACAAATAAAATAAATATTCTCCGAGGTCCTTTGTGCATAAAATAATGTTATTTTTTCACATTATTCGAATTTCCATACGTCGTTACTATGTTTCACACCTATGCAGATGTTATAACACGTATATAATTTTACGATATTTATATAAACGACCAATAATAGCTACGGAATAATTCAGCTAACAGTACAGGCAAACATATTTTACTTCATTAATTTATGTACCTTAAAAACGAATAATTAGTAAAATAAATCGTTTTAAAAACTTAAATTAGTTGTAGTATATTTTTCCAAGTATACAAAGAAAATTACTTCATTGGTATTTGGAGAAGTTCCTACATGCATACTTAGATTATATTCGTATAATAGACAAATAAAATATAATTGTATTTAATGTCGTATTGAAATATACAATTATATTACGCAGTGTGTTGTTTTTATTCTATTGCGATGTGTTATAAAATTATATAATGGCACTATGTATTTAAACACAAGTATATACTGCAACGCCGACGATTCGTTTAATAAAAAATCCATTGAAAAATTATAATATTATGACGCGTGTTTTCGTCAAACTTCGAACAGCACATAAGGTACAAACGCGAATTTGCAAATGAAAGTAAAACACGCACATCGCTTAGCTTTGTCCGCTGAAAATTATGTCAAAACAACCGTTTGGCACGGTGACGCGAGGTCGTTAATGGCCGGGAAAAAAAAAATTATTAATGTTCAGTAATTATCGATTGGATTCCTGCAGCGTGAAGAGAGTTGGTTCCCGGCAACGGTCAGTGGATCCTCCCACCGTATATGCGCATTATATATATATGTGCATAGAGGTTCGAGGAAAAAAAAATCGGAAAAAATACATCTATACGAGCGAACGCGTCGTCGTGATCGATACTCGCCTAATCACGAGACAATCGACTCATAACGCATAAAAACGTCTTGCTCTGTTAACCCTAATGAACTTCGCAGCGAATTTTTTTCTCTCTCGTCGATTTCCTCCTCCTCCCACCGCGGCCATAACGGTCCGACCGGCCGCGGCTCTCGGCCGGATTCGTTCCGAGGAGAAGTATAAGGAGAGAAGGAAAGAAAGAAAGATTATAATAATATTATTATTATAACGTGTGCTCGCTGACCGGCGTAATTTATGGCTAATTGGTTTCTCGTACCCGACCGCGCGAGGCCGACGTTTCGGTGTGCATCAGTTCGAAATATTATTAGGTCTTTACTGTGCACGCTTCTGACACCGCCGCGACGTGTTCTCGGCTATCGCGTGGTCTACAGCACTGTTGGGGCCGAATAATAAAAAAATCATCCGGATAAAGGATGACTGGGCACACTTTATTTCGTCTGAGATACAGCTGCAGATAAAAAACAATCGAATCGATTTGTCGCAATCTTCCTAAAAGATAAAAATATTTTATTTAGATAAATTTCAGATAATTATTGATTAAGCATATAAAAATAAATTTGAATTTAACGATAGCAAAAAACTTAAACTTAAAATACGCGTGATTTTTTTCGTCTGAATTTATTACACGGCGTTGGTTATCACCAAACATTAACTTCCAAAAACTATCTGAAATTAGGAATAACTAAGGCAATAACATTATAAGAAATAATATTCATTACAGGTATAATATTTTGTAGACCGTGCTGTATGTTAATTTCAAGACGCGCCAGAGGCAAAGATAATACAATTCAGAAATTTTCTGATAATTCTGGAAGATGTTACAAAATAATTTATCTAGATATAAGTAAAATATTTAGCTAAAATAAATATTAAGATAACCTGTTATCATTTATCTACATACAATGAAAGATAAATAAATAATTATCTAGATAAATTTATCTAGACGAGTCCTAGCACTGCTTAAATGGTCCAAACATATAATAGGTAGTCGATAAGTCGACTGCAAGCCGTGTAAATTACGCGAAAAAGACATTAAAGTGTATTGTAAAAAGTTTGTCGGAGAATTTCTCCGTGAAAATCGTTATCGGTTAATCGGTCAATATTCTATGGTTCAATAGTGTTCCAAAAACTATATAATATGAATTAACAGGTGACGGGATAATTTTCATCGGGTGAAGTGAAATTAAATTCAGGAAAATATTTGTCAGAAATGCTTCTGTGAACATTATCTGAAAAATAGAACCAAACATAAAGCGTTATTTGGAGCGCTTTATGTGGACACTAATTGTATTTAAAAAAAAAATTGTTATTCTTTCTGATTACAAAATGAAACCTAAATGACTTATTTTGACAAGGTCACGTTGGTCTATTGACAATTATTATTGCCAATTCAAATGCGTACACTATTTCGTTTATCGAATGTAATCTTTATATCTTTTCAATGGGTAATAAATTTCCTTTCATTAATATATTATTATTTCGCTGATAGCATATATTTTATAAGGCGCGTAGGAAGGTTTCTGCATTGACCTAGATAATGTTGTATCAATGTGGTTCGGTTACATATACGTCTATATATAAATTTGGTCGACTATAACGACTCTGAGTCGATTCAAAATCGATTTTTGCGGTTTTCTCGTGTCGTATAATCATAAATGCACGTATAATCATTGTGTATTACTATGTTGCCTTAAAAATCTGCCGTAGTTTTCGATCGACCCGAAGTCAAAGCGACTGATTTCTGTGTTTATATGTTTTATTTAGATATTTTAATGCGTGCCTACGCAATCGTATTTGGTATGAAATTTCCAATTGTAATTATTTTTAAGTCCGTTCTTGAAATACAATAATATAAACATTCGCGTTCAAATCGCCGCGTATTTAAAACGCACAAACATTAAAACTTAATTTGTCTACGCTCCATTGGGAAGTGCAATATTGTGTTAAATATAATATTTTTTTTCAATTGTTTGAACAGTTGTAGTCATCGATAAATGCCATAACTTCTGCGTGTGGAGTAAATATCGGTAGACACGTCGATCGTTTATCATATTGGGTGGGTGAAGTTAAGAGAGAAATCCGATTTGGTGCTAATGGTGCACCCGCCGAAACAAAACACGGAAAATGCCATACCTCCGAGGGAAATTAAACACTAATTTTGAAAATGCGGGTACCGTTGAGTTATAGCACTAATTGAGATCACTAAATGTTGATGCTATAGTGGAGACTAGTGCTCGAGTTTTTCCGCCAACTTCACGCACCTGTTGGCATTGTTATTGCTCGTTTATCTACATTCAAATGTGAATTATTGCGCAGGGATTATATTATCGTCTGAACTGATGAATTCCATACATATAGTGTTTGCACCGATACTAAGGGCTGAAAAAGATTGCGGCCCGCTCTGGCCCACCGGACTTTGGGATATTTCCCGGTGGGCTAGTGGCTAATGTGGCGTGATGTGGTCAGCGGTTGTTGTTTGCAAAATTAAATAAGAAATAAACAACCTAACCTAATATATAACCTAGTTGAACCATAATCCCCAATCCTAATCATCAAAACCATACCCGCGGTTACCCGACCTCGGCGAATCGCCCCGTGTTGTATTATATAAACGTGTGCCTCTACGTGTAGGTAGTAGGTACCCATACCGTGTACCATATACGTGTACCATTATGCGGTATACGCGGTAAATGGAAATTACATTTATTTTTTTCCGCGTCCGCTGCGCGGGCAATTCGTTATTTTTTAACCCGCGTGCTGGTAGAACCGCGAAGCACAGAAACGGCCGCGCGTGTGGGTGAGCGGCGGTGGCGATGTAGCAGCAGCAGCAGCAGCAGCAGCGTCTCGACGTTAATAATTAACCGCACGCCGGGCCCCAACGCTCGCGGATCAGATAACGAAATATAAAATAAAAAAAACGGTCGAACGAACTGCGCTTGTACCGTGGTATAGGAGGTATGCGCGCGTATTATATTCATATATTACATTGTGTTATACGCACAGGTATGTATACGATACATTACACGTTTGCGCGCCGAGAGGCGCTTCGACACGATCCGTACCGGGTAATTATATCACGAATTTCTCCGTACGAAAACAATGATATCTCTCGGGGCGGCCGAGTTTACCGGAAGGGGGGTCTCGTCGCGCGACCGGGTTAAACGTGCCGGAAACGTAGACGTAATAGAATGGACTGCGGTTAGAGAGAAATAACTTAAGCCGACATTGTGCAAAGGAGGTAACCATACATTTGCGGGCATTCGTGGAGAAATTGATAATATCATTTTTCCACCGTGAATAAAATTTTTATAATTCTCATAATCTTATTAAAATATGTAAAATACTTTTAGAATTTAGAAATATTACTTATTAGACTGTCTACTCACTATTCAACTAAGACTTCTAGAGTTTATAGTTTTTTGATAAGTGATATTTATAAAAAAAACATAAACCAACAATGGTTAATACTTGTTGTGTGCTTGGATGTAAAACTAGAGTTTTGAAAAGAGGTCCAAGATATTTTTGGTTGCATTTAAAACTATTGTTATGGAATTAGTGAAGTTTCAAATTTTAAACAATTTCTGTTTATAAATGGATTTTGTGGAAGGTCTTCCCAAATAATAGTTTGCTTAATGATCCAAAGTATCTGGTTATTACGGCACTGCAACGAGTATCATAAAAGACAAAAATTAGAAAAATAATTTATTTATTTAAAAATATCTATAGCTGGTATTTTCTAATATTAAGTTTGGTTTATTTAAGTTTTTTATTGTTTTGTTGCTAATGTAACAATATTAGTTTTTTTTTTTTAATGATTATTTTCAATAATATTTTAAGTATTTTGTTTTATGAATTTTAGGTCAAATATGTTTTTATTGTTTTATAATATAATTAAATAACTATACTAGGTACCTTTACTATGTTGTTTATACCTTATTTTGAATAATGTGTTAAGTATTTTGTTCAGTTAAGTATGATATTGTGGATTATTTAAATTTATATTATATTATTACCTATGTTGTTTGTTTATTTAATCACATAAGGTGAATATTTCATGTATGTTTGTTAAAAGCTTAAAAAAAGGAAATATAAATAAGAAATTAAAATTGTTTTTTATTTCTCAAGTTTAATTCATAGATATTAAAGATAATAAATTTATTGTTTAATCATAATTCTTCTCAAAAAATACTTAGGAATTTATAAAAAATATAATAGGTATATTAATCAATTGCCTAATAGTTTAATCATAGTCATAAATCATAAATTATGAAAAAAATGTTAAATTACATTTATTTTAATTTTTGTCGAGTAGAGAACTAAAATATAACACGTCGTTATCGTTGTACAAAACAACTTATATTACTAAGTATAACTATAACTAATAACTTATATATTTTATACAACTAATATAAATTATAAGAATATAATAATTTAAAATTATAACAAATAAAAAGTAATTATATGTATACATTTAGCCATCAATTGGTCTTCACTCTTCACGCTATTATACAAGGTACAATAATCAATAATGATCCGTAACTCGTGTACGTTTGATGAACAAATAAAAATGTCGATTTGACGATAACGGATAATTAAAAATTAAAATACCGTATTGATAAAAACTATAACGGATGACGACGGGATTTTCAGTGTTGGTATTTTTAACTCACGACTTAATAATATTCAATATTCCATTCAACGGCCCACTATTATATTGTCTATGATTCAGAATCAGAATTAGGGCCACTTTAAATATTTCTGTTTTACCGCTTATTCCATGAATATTAATTTGTATTCCATAATTGCCCACAAATCTGAATTTTTCTCTCGTTCAATGTTGGCTAACTGATACGCGTGTTGTGAACATGGGAAATCACAGTCCATTTTATTATGTCTATGGGCGGAAAACAACAGCTACAGAGGCGCAAACCGCAGTGCGCTTATATTATTAATATAATATCATTTATTTATTTATAATTTTATAATATATTACACATCGCTGCAAAAGTCGTTCGAGAAAAAACTGCAATTAAACGGCAGACCAAGCAGCGCAGAAAAAGAAGCACGTACGAACATCGCGATGACTTACACGGCCGTCCTTAGGATTTTTGAGACCCAGGGCAGATATAATTTTTGAAATCAATTTTTTTAATTGTTTTTTTTTTTGAAATCAAGGCCCCAAATCCAAGCAAAAAGCGTGAGGGCCTGAGCCCTGCTTACAGCTTCATAACGCATATAAACACATCTTATTACTCCGCGAGGACATCAAAACCCAAATCCAAAACTCGATGATGCAAACGACACTAGTCGAGACGAAACTCGGGGAAGTTATAAATACAATTTACGACTCGCCTAAGCCGATTCCAAATCGGGTCTTGCCAACGTCATAATGACGTTATGAACAAAACGTTGTACATGACAAAAAACGATTGCAATTTATAAACGGAAAATGGCGAACGAAAAATGTATATAGTATATTATTACACGAAAAATAACACAAAACGAAATAATTTAGCAGTAAAAACGGTGGTAACAAAATTTCTGACGTCGTGTGCGCGTTATAATATTATATATTCGAGTGGAAAATAGATAAAAAAAAAAAAAAAGAGAATATTGTACTTAACAACTGCGACGGTGGGGAAAAAATGCTGTACGTCTTGCTCCTCACGCGTACAAATACGAATAATAAAGGGACAGAAATGACTGACACCTGCAAGAGTAGCATCACAGACGAGAACGACTCTTCGAGGAATTCCTTTACAGTGATTCGACGTTTGAACGGGGTCGAATGCATGATGATGCGTTATGATATTACAATATATATATATATATTATTATAGTGTTGTACAAAAAAAAATGATTTGTCCGTCTCCGGTGAACTGTTCGCGCGTTTATCTACATTTTGTTTATTCTCGTGTTTATTCATTTCGTTTTTGACAATTACGCAGTGCAATATATTATTCGACATTTTTATCGTTCACAAAACTACGAGATCCCCAACTTATTCTCGTATATGCAGATCGGTGGTCGCCGTCAGTCGTCACAAAAACCCGTCGTGGTGAAGAGATATATTTGATTTACTGACATTTCACAACTTTTGCGTTTAATGTTTGTCGTTGAAAATAATTGAAAACGGCCCGGATACGGAATATGATAAATTCTTGGATGGATCGCTAAAATCGATTGCTAAATCGCGCGAAATAAATATTTCTACGAAACCAACATATTATAACTTTTAAATAAATGGATATTAAATTATTTCGTTTTGCGTTATTTTTTATTAATGGTATTTTGTATATTAACATAGAGTATAGATGCTACTATCTATGCTCAATAATGATATATTATACGTTTTGTTAATTATTATATGCTTTGTTTTGTGGTATTTAATTATTTTTGTTTACCGTTTTAATTATGTTTACAAATTTCAATCGTTTTTTTGTCATATACAACGCTATAATCATAACGTTACTATAACGTTTGCAAGCCCTGCTTGATTATTCGAATGTGTTTAATTGACATATTTTTTTGCTATTTCACGTATTATTGAGCGTATCAAATAATATCACTGTGACGGTTATACATTACCAATATAATTTTTTATTGGGTGGGTACCTATACTCTTTATAATATTAAGTATATTTTGATTTTTTATTTTTCTCTGAAATTGTATCATACCAGAGAACATTTTATTTATAACCATTTTAATGAATAAATACAGTGTGCTCAATATAAATATAAAAAAAATTGATGATGCTAAAAGGTTTATTTAAATTTTCTATGACGCGAATATCATTAATTAATAATTTCTAAAAGTTTTAAATATATGTTTTAATATCTTGAGAAATAAAGTAAAATATAAAAAAAAATTTAAATGTATGCGTTCCTATTTTATAAATTGCGAGTTTTAGCATAAACGCAAATATATATATCAAACATGAACATGGTATTGAAAACTTAATAATAATGCGCGCACTCGTAGATTTGGCATTTTTGAAATTATGAATATTTAAAATGAGTTGCTTCGTTTGTTTATTGACAATCGTTTATTGAATTTAATTCACCCGTTGTGTATAGGACAATGACAAATTATTATTGAACTAGAATAAAAAGGATTGTCGATTTTATAAATGGCCTTAATAAACTGTCAAACTTGTTTTTAAATATAATTGGATATATTATTGCGTAGTAAATAATTGAAAGATTATATTTACATTCTTTTTATAATTTCAAACATTTAATTATATATTCGTTAATAACTGGATTATTATTATTTGAAATGCATTTTTACAAACTTATTGTTCGCTTTATTTTTTAATAGAAGCTTGGCATTTCAAAAAACAAACTGTACGTCGATATTCACTATTAAATTATAAGTCAATAACAACAATATATAATGTAATATTATAGAATAATTACTATAAAATATATGTTGTGTTTTTTAGAAAAAAATTGTTTAGTAACCTATACCGTAGAGTTATATTTGCGGAAAAATAAATTGTTTTAATAGTAGGTAAGTGGAAATCGATTATGAAATATCCTTAGAAATAGACAAACTGACTTTGCTTTGCAAAACATTTGATCATTGAATTAAGATTTAACACGTCTATTACACAGTACAGATCTATACTATCAATGAGGACATACTATCGAAACCAGGGCTTACGTTATTTTGCAAACGTTATAGTAACGTTATGTTCGACAAAAAACGATTGCAATTTGTAAACGTAATCAAAACGAATAACGGTAAACAAAAATAATTAAATACCAAAAAATAAAACATAACGATTAAAAAAAATTAGAATATATAATATTGTTAGATAAAACGTAATGTATAGAATAACATTAAATAAAAAATAACGCAAAACGAAATAATTTAAAATCCATTTACTTAAAAGTTATGATATTGGTTTTGTAGAAATGTTTATTCCACGTGATTTAGCTATCGATCTTAGCAATCAATCCAAGAAATTATTATATTCCATATTCAGGCCAATTAACACATTTTGAACGATAAACGTAAAAGTTGTACAACGTTTAGATTAGACGTAAAACGAAATTTTGATGGCTAAATTTTCTGTCATCAGACGAATTCGTTACAACTATATGGTTTTAGGCATTGCGCCTATAATAATATATCATAATAAACCAGTTTTTTACTTTTGTGGTAAATCATCTCTCTCCGCGGGATGGTGTTAGATTATCAAAATAATTTTTGTCATTATACCTCGCGCCGTACACACGAATTAGGTTGTTATAGAAATGGCCGTAAATTAGTAGCTCGAGACAGAAAGACGCGTATCTGTTACGCGGACGAAGAGATTATGTTTAAGTACCAGAGTGAGTATATAACTCAAAAAAAAAAAAATAGTATTCCAGATATCAAAATATAATAATTGACGACTTTAACGCCGCTCTTCGTGGCGTTGTTGGAATCGCGGTTAGCGTGAAAGAGACAGAGAGACAGAGTTTGACTGGGTGAGAGAGAGAGAGGAAGAGGGGAGATTCACACTGCAGCGGGTACCGTAGATTATGATTATAAAATAATATATATATCGCATTAATTGCCACCGTCTACAACAACCGCGCCGGCCGGCGTGTGCAATTTTCACCTAGTGACATGTTCCGCCTTCTTCGCGGGTAAACACGCAGTTTCAAAATTAACACTATCTTATTATATACCCGAACCCTTCAATTATCCCGGAGACTGAACGCGACTTGTATACGCACATATACAGACTTAAATAATATATACCTAGGCACTACGCGCATACATATATATATATATTTATACACACACACACAACGCACGCACAACTTTTTTAGCGTCTCCGGTAGTACTACCACCTACCTACCTATATATTTTAATATAATATATATAGTGTCGAGTTGCAGTGTGACGGCGTATAACATAATATATAAGACGACTAGTTGGTAGTGATCTGCATGGTCCGGTCTGGTCCGGTCCTAACGTATAAACATTATTTCGACTCGTAGTCCGATTCAATGATATTTAGGAGTAATTCGGCCCTGCAGTCCCTATTCAAATATATCGTTTTTGGTTCGGCTTGATCAGGATTCAGTAAAAAAATATCATCGGTTCGGCGGTTCGAACAAATCCGGTCCAGGTCACGGCCCTCGTGATCTATTCAAATTATTGTTTTTGAAATATGCGTAAAATTAAACGAAAAACACCAACTATGCAGGCTTATATCTCTAATAATAATTATTATTTTTGAATTAAATTTTGTTCACTTATTTAAGTAGATTTTTTTTTGTTCATTTTTTGAAGTCTTTAAGGCACTTTCGGGTGTACCATAGGTCATTAACATCCTAGTCGTCTCCAATTATTACGATAGTATGGGAATTCGGTTCGCGTGCTCATTCTGATATTAATAACGTGTGGTGCGCGTCCCTATACCCGAGATGTTTTTGGTGAGTCCTACTGTTCATCCTTGCGGTGTACGCGTGTTCAGCTACGTACCTACTTATACTCGTTTTCGTGTTTTTTTTTCATCAATTCGTCAACAACTATATAATCTGAAAACGAGAGATCGGACAATTAAACTACACGAGTTTATCGCGTCGAACATATAATGCGTATATAATCAGCCGCGGTGTAGTATTATACACCGTATAGAGATGAACCGGCACCTCGTCTCGGGTGTTTATTACTATTATTATTTTCATTATTGTTATTATCGTACCTATAATACTAGTTTGCCAAAAATTACATACGCACAAGCGGCGGCGGCGACGACGACTCGTTATATGGCGTCGTCTGTGGCTATAATAATATTATGCACTTCGGAAAGTGATACGACGATATAATTGCCACGGTCGTGCAGTGTTCTCTCGGCTGTTATTAATTTTGATTTATGTTAATAGAATATAATTAATGTGTGATAATAAATAAAAATGGAAAAAAAAATCACGAGATTTATTATTTCAGTATGCGCTCCGCGATTGAATAAATATAAATCTCAACGTTTCGCGTAAATCCTTAAACAAATATCATTCGACTGTGTTATTATTCCAGTATATTATTATTATATGGCGATGTTCGTTACGACTGTAGGTGAGAGTGTTGCTGCTACGGCGGAGAGGGGGTGGGGGGGCGGAGGCTGAAGGCGAGACTGTTGCTGTTGCGGCGGCGAGTGAGAAGATTTGTCATGAATTACCGGTTGAAACATTTAGAAAGACACGTTGTTTAATTTCATATTTGCTGCTATAATCCGAACTACAGATTACTATAATGGTTGTATACCTACTTTTATTTTGACGGTAGAGGCCGATGATGATATTATACGACAGCGCATTACACTCTGATGATGATTACGTGACGCGTGTTTAGGTCTGATTTGCGAAACTGTTGAAGTGGTGATAGACGGGAAAATGCGCATAGCTCGGAAAGACGACGGAACGTCAGCACACGCAATAACAGGTGTCCGTCCACGCTATCGTTTCCGGACGAGGAGACGTCGCGGGCAACTGGCGAGAAGACGGGACGCGCGAACGTTATATTTTGTTCGAAAATCCTGCGCTGCGGGTAGATGGCGCCAACGGTTGTCGGACGCGTTGTGTCTAAACAATGTAGACGGCCGTGGCGACGTGCGTTAGGTCTTGACGGCATTGCGTTTTACGCGTTTTCGCCTTTTGTGACACACCCGGAGAGAAGCTCGCGGCTAAACGGATTTATCCGAACGCGCCAAAAGTCACTGCCGCAACCAAACCCGCCGTGCGGGGGGGGGGGGGGCGCTGCAGCCGTGACCCCGGACGTCATGAGCGGAACCGCTTATACGGCGTGCAATCGTACGACGCGTGAAACAACACACGGATTGATACGCATGACGACCGCACGAGCAGAGGCGAAGGTGACGAAAGTCGGGCGAGTGAACATTTTCAACACGCCATTGTCGACGTCCGGCCGTTTACAAATATAGCGATTTGAGAACCAATTAGGACTACACACACACACACACACACACACACATTTAACACGGGAAAAGTTTAAAGTTGAGACGGGCACAATAAGTATATTAAATTGTTGACTCAGTTATGAAGAAAAAAAAAATTCTAATTTGTCACTAGTTTACATAGGTACCGATACTATTTACGACCGCATTATATAATGCTGCAGAATCGGTCGTCGTATTATATGCAGATGCTGATGATGGCCAGTCGAGAATATATAACATTATAACCGCCTTAATTTCAGATCGCCGAGAAGTCGTCGGTGTTCGTATTATAATACCGCTAACCTCTACGTATACCTATTTTGGTTAAACTGAAGTGCGGTATCGCCTATACTACATTGCCGTAAAAACCGTTTACTAGTAGATATGTACATACTCTATTAGCTTATACATTGGCATAATTTGGCAGTCATATAGGCGCCGGGTTTTCGAAAAAATCATTAAGTGCCCGGGAAAAAAAAACGTAATTTAGTATAGTTGGTATACCTATTGAACAATAAATCGTTTAAACTGTATATATATATATATATATGTATGTAGCTTGTCGAGAAATCAACGCAGAAACGATATCGTTGACGGAAAGACGATCTCAAGCAACTTGCAATAGTTCAATGAATGCGATGTACGCGATGGACACAAATCACATTGCACGACGTCCGACGTCGCTTTTACTCTTTTGTTTTTTTAGCTTACGTGTTCTCTTACATCATGATATAGTGGCTTCGTCGTGACATTAACCGCGGCTGTGTGCAATTCTTAAAAATATGTCAATTTACAAAAAAAAAAAAAATCCTAGAATTTGATGAAAATATTATGGTCTTCGAGTGTGTTCAAAAATTCCAAAATACAGAATTTGAATAAGTTCATTATTAAATGAAAAAATGGGGACGAGCATGCTCGGTGAATCGCCCTGCGTATAATATATTATGTATAACCTCCTAACTTCCTAACACTACTTACCTAGACATGTATGTGGTTTCCACGCGTAATTGATAAATATATAGTAACGTCAATACAACGTATATGTATATTATGTACAACATCAGAACCACTCGCGAGTTTTTGTTTGTCCGTCATTCTTTTCATGCGCCCGCAACTAGGATAAGGTTTTTATTTTCTTTTTCATATTATAATCATCTTTGCACGTTTTCGTGATCCGGACGAGTGAGCGCGCATGCACCAGCATGATAGCAGCCGCGTGTGCGTCGTCGGTTCGATTATATATATATATATATAGGTATATATCAGGAGTAGTATATGCTATAAACTAGGTAGTGTTTGGTGTTTACACGAATTTCAATGGTATATAGCAGGTACCCATATATACCGCCGACCTGCCTGCAGTGTGTTGTATAACGGTGAAATATTGAAATCATATCGTTTCAAATAATATAATAATAATAATATATATGAACTGCACCGCCGAGCCGCGGAGATTATATTTATATATATACATACGTTCCATCATGTCCGAACGGTACCGCGACTGCTGGCCGTTCTCCAGAGCTTGTAAGTATAACACGAATACAGCGAGGGATTTAAAAATAAAACATATATATATATATCTAATATCACCGGCTAACCACATCGCGTCTTCAGCCGTTTGAAAAATCTCCAACGTCGGTCGATATAACGCGGTATATATGGTTACAATATGTGCAGCGCGATATACTCTGCTGCCCTATATGTATAGTGAAACCCGATCAGTGGCATATGTGTATAGTACGCTTACGGTTTAATGCTTTAGTTTGTCCGTCGACTGGAAGTAATCAATGAGAATTAAAAAAAACACGAGTTAGAACAGCTAAAACCTCAACGACATACGCGTGACTTGACGTATATTATATATATAGTATATAGGCATCGCGAGGATGTAAGTGAACGCCCCTCTTTTCTTCGGTGTGTAGTATTATTTTATTCACTTTAGAACATAATAATATACACATCGATTTTCGGTATTTTCCGGGCTGAAGTGCGATATGTGTTTTGCGACGCAGTTAGTGTCGAGAAACACGCGTCACGTGTCTTGGAAAAAAATTTCCACCAGCCCCGCACACAACTCTATTTTATGATACCTATAACCTTATACCATATACTCGGTATACCGCGCTACTGCGTGACTTGTAGAAGTTGAATGCCCCTTTTCCTGCAGTGTGTATTATAACGTAATGTGTTATTCACTTTAGATATGTAACAACAGTTTTTTTTTTTTTTTTTGATATGGATAAAGTTCGATTTGAATTTTGCAGTTAGAGTCGAAGAACGCGCGTCATATATGTCTTGGAAAAAAAATTACATCGATGTGTGTCGCCCACATCAAATATTACGTTATGAATACAAGAGGGCTTGCAACGTTATATATGTGACAAAACACGATTGAAATTTGTAAACGTAATTAAAACTGTGAACAAAAATAATTAAATACCATAAATAACAAAACATAACGATTAAAAATATATAATACCTACATTATTTCATTAAACAAATTATATAGAATATTATTTAACGAAAAAAGTTGTATTTGGTTTTACTTCTAAATAACGATTAATGCAAAAATTGTATTGGGTTTAGATTGCAAATAACTTAAGACGAATTTTTTTTTTTCAAATACAAGGCTTGTTTATAATACCTAGTGTTATATACCTTGCATGACTTGATGCAGTTGGTGGGTAGGTACTAAGTAAGTATTAGTTGAATGCCCCTTTTTCTGCGGTGTGTATATTATATATTATATACGCTATTCGCTTCAGGAACATATCAGCTGCAGTTTTTGATGGGCTGAAGTGCGATTTATATTTTGAAGTAAGTGTCGAGAGAAACGCGCGCGTCACGTGTCTTGGAAAAAAAAATTACATCGATGTGTCCTAACTCGAAACCATATACTGTTATACATGATAAATACGCCTAACCTAACATTATGTACTATAGTAGATACATTGCAGCGCGTATATTATTCACGCGAAGGTCGGCCGCGGCGGCATGCGAGATTGCTTTGTCTTTTTTCTCTTCTGTATTGTAACCCCGCACATGAGTTCACATGGAATTTTTAAACGAAAAAATCCAATGTCCGAGATGAAAAAAAAATATGACACTCGCCCAACACATATAATAATAATAATAATATGTAATAGCAGTGTGCTACATCATTACTATAAACATGGTCGGTCCTGCCTCATTTGCATACAGCGACGCTTCCCGAATACCCCCCGATGGTCAGAAACAATAAATGTCTGTATTTATAAATTAAACTCCCGGAGTAGGTGTCTCCTAATTTCTAAATATACCTATGATGGATATAGAGGTACTGTTGCTGTATAGTCGAAAAGTCAAAACCGTCGGGAACATTATAATATATAATATTTTTACATCATAAATCCATGATGCCCTGCTCTGCTGCAATCATATTATGTACGCACACCCAAACGCCACACACGACATGTTTTCATTATATTATACTCCATACACAATACGATATAATTATTATTATAATAGGACTTGGATTATCAGAACCTCCGTTATATGAACCCTCTATTATCCGAATTGCAATTGGCCTTCCCGAACGTTCTGTTATCCGAACGTCATAGTTTTCGTCAAATGAAAATTGATAATTTTGTCAAAAAAAATGCCATAAATATATGTCAAAATATGTATATGTTCCTAAATAATTAATAAAAATTAACTCTAAATAATATTATTTAAATACATGTATAATAAGAAAACTCTATTTACCTGGGCACTGCGGTATACAAGACAACGAAAAAGCAGATCTATAAGTGTCAAATGCATTTACCTCTAACGACACCCCAATTCTCAATATATGCACATATGAAGACAAAAAAAAAAACAAACCAATCAAGTTCTAAATCACTAATGGCATAAATCAAAATACAGAGTAAAACCAAATAAAAACAGCATTCAGTAATGGCATAACCTAGGACTAAAGAAGAAAGAGGAAACTATACTAAATCGGTTACGAATGGGCATACATTCATCACACTCAACCGTCTTATGACAAAAAAAAAAGATGCGAAATTCAAATGCGAAACGTCCGGAGTGGCCTACACAATCAAACATATAATCATTGAATGCCAAAAATATGAAGACACGAGAAAAAAACATATTTCACAACAGATCGGAGAAGCACAAGGACCAGACCTACAATCAACCACCGACATCATACAATTTATAAAAGAAATACAATTATATAACTTAATTTCAGTCACATAATACCACAATGTAATCACATCTCTGTTAATTAATTTTAAATTAATGTCAAACTAATGGCCCGAGCAGCCAAAGTTTTGTGTAAAGATCAACAAATAATAATAATAATAATAATAAAACTTGCGTGTGTTTTTTTTATGTGGAATTATAATAATATGAATTAAATGTATATCACGTACATGTATGTACATTTTAAAATGCATTTATTAAAACAATTTCCAATATCCGAACTTTCACGTATCTGAACTATGTGCGATCCCAATTAGTGTGGGTAATCGAGATTCTACTGTATTATGAAATATTAATTTTCCATTTTCGGCGTGCGCCGTTGCAGACGAAACCAATACCGTAGGCGGACGAATCGCTTACATACAATTATAAATGTATAATATCGGCATGGAAATCGTTTATTGCATTTGGTAAAAGGGCAAGACACTTTTCAACCCAAATCGTACTCTTCCTTTTTCGGCCGATTTTTGACCAAAACAAAAAAATTAATAAATAATATACTTTAATGCATAGAAAACGTACTGTAGAAAATTATTAACATTAGAAGTTGTATAAAGTGTGTATGATAATATGTAAATAAATAATAATTATATATGATTTTTGTCAATATTTATTAAACGTTTAATAATACGTATAACTGATTAGACTTGGCATATTATATGATTTACCTATAACCTATAATATGGTAGTTGCTATCACAATCAAACTCGACGACCACCGATCAAATTATTAATAATTATACTGACAACAATTATATACTATTATTATTATTATTATTTATTTATGTATTATACACATTTTTTACAACTTATGTATCTAATCATTTTTCATAATATGTTTTATATTAATACACTTATATAAAATGTTTATAATTTTATACATTATTTATTTAACTTTTTGTTTTCGTCGAAAAGTGATTCGGCCAAAAGGGAAGGGTACAATTTTGGTCGAAAATGGCTTTGCTCTGGTGAAACGTACACAACAGACAAACGTAAACTGGGTCCGCGATTATCATTTTTGTTGTAAACTCGGCCCAACAATTTTCACCGACAAATATAATTTATTGATCATAACCAAATCGATAAAATTACAAACCGAAACCTATTATTTTAAAATCAACAGTCTCTCATGAACAATTTCAATTTCAAAATTCCAAATCTTTTAAAGAAAAACAAAGTTGTTAGAAATCACGCTTAAAAAGTATAAAAAAAATAATGAAATATCAGTAAGCAGCAGTGATACGTCAAATACACATATGACTTTCTACTCAAAAAAAATTAATTTTACTTCAATTTTTGCATTTATATAATTTATTTTTACTATATAACAAATTTTCATCTTTTTTTAACGATAATATTATATGAAACGAAAATAAAACAAAATAATTTGTGGGGCATAATGAGAATCGGCTTCTATATTGTTGTGTCCTCCAGACAATGCTAAATGGTTCGTAAAAATATTATAAGATAATTATTAATTACATATACATATGAGAAAGTTTGCAGGGCACATGATTATTATTTTAACATTGGCTGAGCTTGCACGACGATCTGAAAAAAAAACCGAGCCGAGTTTATTGGCATAGATCTTTTCGACTTTTTTTTCCTCGGGCCTAATCCACTGCAATCGCCCTGCACAACACATAATATTATGTTTTATGTATAGTAATTTACGATTTTCTTTCTTTTTTAACGACTATTATATGAAAAGTACGAACAGAAGAACTACAACTGCAGTCGTAAAACTGACAGGGCGATCGCGTATAATAATAATAATAGGTCATCGGTGGCGGCAGTGCAAACAAGACGTTATACCTACGCACAAGAGAACTGCGAGAGAATATAAGGTACTGGGCGAAAACCAGTATATATAATATAATATATAATATTATAATAACATTATGCGTGCTGCACCAGTTGTTGCAGCGCCAAAAAGACGATAAAATGTATTATTAACAACGGTCTGGAGCAGTAAATCAGTCGAGAACCGTTCGCGGATACCTCATCAACGTTATAGATTTTAGGAGGTATCTATATAACATAATATATAATATGATATGCGTTTTTGGAAAAGTAATCAAAAACAGTCGTCATCGTCGTCACTCGTCGGCAAGCTTTTATTATTCGTCATTATTTCGTCCTGTCCGCGCCGCCGTCAGCCGTTCGGTTCGCGCATATCTATATTTACTCGCCTGCCCGCGCGTGGTTTTTTTCTTGTGTGTGGTTTCGCTGTTTGCACTCGGTTTTTATTGCGCATTGTGTACTAAGACACAAAGTCTATATAAAAAAAAAAACAAACACTAAAAAATATAGAGATGAATAAAAAACGAGTGAACTCGCTCGCGACGTAATGATATAGAAATGGGTCTTGGGTCTGAGGTGAAAAGTCGGTGTGGTCAAGGAAACGACCTCGACGCGACTTAGCGTAGGTCCGGAAAACCGACGCGAAAAACCATCACCCGCGACCCGGAGGTCCTTCGAGTCGGATATCGCGACGACTGACTATTTTGTCATAAGGTATTATTGTTGAATCGTCGTCCTGCGAATCCTCTGTTGCGAGAAATCGGTGTACGAAAACCAATATAAGCGCCACCGATTTTTTTCATATACACTCGATACACTTTTTATTAACTCTGGTATATATTCTCAGTACGTACAGAGTGATTCAAAATCTATGTTACGTCCAATTTATTGATTCAGAATAGAGAAAAATGTGTGATACGAAATAGTTTTTTGATTCAGAAACATCAATAAAATGATTTGTACACTTTATAATTGTTTAAAATATTTTAGCGCGGGTTTTTAACGGTTTCCATTTGAGTTTCTAAAATAGACCCCTTAAAAGTCCTCTAATATATTGTAAAAAATTATAAAACGTACAAATCATTTTAGATATTTCTAAATCAAAAAACTTTTATATCGTACATTTTCCTGTATTTTTGAATATTTATGTGATAAATATGGCTGTAACATAAATTTTGAATCACTCTGTATACAGATATAATGACTATATGGTTTTGTAGAATTCGAAATATTTCCTTAGATATTTTTGAATTGAAATGTTTCACTGATTGATTTTTTTTTTGAAAAATATTGTTTTTTTTTTTAAACGTGGTTCACAACCTCTTCTATTCACACTTCTCTTCCTATACATATAAATTGAAAAAAATCATCTTCCTATTTTTGCATACTTTACAAATAAACTATATAATATTTTGTTAGATATAAAAACTATTGCAAAATAATAATTATTTAAGAAATATAAATTTTATTTCGTGGTGCCTGCTTGCGCCTCCCCAGTAATGTGTACACGCCCTCTCCCCAACAGATTGGGAAACACTGGGTAACATAGATGATTAGAAATGATTATTGATTATACGCAGAAAACAACAAATGGCTTACAACCGAGGTTTATACGAATCATTATATTACACGTTAATGGTTATATTATATTATAGGTGGGCATATAAATAGTTTTATTTTATCGCGGTTACCGCGTGTTGATAGGGTTATATCTATTGGCTATTATTTATTATTATTCGCCGATAATACAATAAAAACCAACTTTCAAAAATACTGTTCTCTTGTCGTATGTTTTTTTATGACTATATACAATTTTAGACATAATAAACAAATTTTTTTTATCGACTCATCTTTGTATATATACTGCAAGTAGGTGCGTTTAACCGGAATATTATATTAATTTATAGTTTTAATTTTTCACTAATAGTGTTTCAACACTCGTTTTCTAATTGAGGAAATTAGTTTGCCAAACCGGGACTGAACGAAACATGAGTTGACCGCACCTCGCAATAATCGACCAAATAAAATATCGTATCACCGGATCTGTGACCTTCCCCAAAACGGTTTTTTCGCATAAATATATTGTGATGTTTGAATGCGTTTTTGGGTTAAACTAACCCTATACGATTTTTCGTTGAAATCAGCGTGTTCGTACACAAAAAACAAAAAAAAAAAACCCCGTTAAAACAATGCCTCGTACAATATGAAAACAGCGTGGGTGTGTCGAAAATGAATATGTAAATTTACGTTTTCGACAAAACCATTAGGTACTACGCGTATAATGTATATAATACTCTTGGTCATTTGAAAAGTGTTCTCCTCGTAAAAAGTTATGGCATGTACGTATTGTATTATATATGTAATGGTCTTTTTATAAACGTCGGTATTTGGAGCTCTTGTAATAATGATAATAATAACAATCGCAAAAAGGGGAAATGCGCATTTTATTTACTGCGAAAAGACGGAGGCTTGCTGCAGCAGTCTCCAGAGGTTAACAACACTGTACAGTGTACAGGGTTAGTTTTATTATTAAACAACAAAAAAATGACACTATACTACATAGATTAAAGAACATAAAAACATTTTATGATAATTTAAACATCAATGGGCGGAAACTATTAACGCGTACATTTATATAATATAAATACCTACATTGCTGCGACTTGATGAATATTATTTATGGAAATCTGCTGCAGCAGCACCGCCGTAAATTATTGGCTCTACATCAGTGGTTTCCAATCGTGGAGGGGGGGGTTTCCCCCAGAAGGAAATTTAAATACTGCAATACTGCACTGTGGAATATAATAGCGATAA